>JAPQRP010014547.1:0-16265 GCA_037367295.1 Apogon hyalosoma
GTGAAACACTCTGCCTTGAATAATTAGTTCAATTCCCAAAATGCACCTGTGAGAGAATAAAGAGATATTCAAACAAAAAATAGTAGTGTGTAATTCTGGTGTCCTTTGGACCATGTTACATGCAGATTTATGTATTAAATATAATATAAAATAATACAAAAATGTGTTTTATCTAAAAAATAGTTTGTCTTTTATCTCAGTATTTATTTCTCAAATCGACCCAAAGTGCTTCCAAACCTGCTTCATAACATTCGTCTACATCTGGTTTGAATGTTTAGCCCCATGTCCTGTTTTTAGGACCAGGTTCACGGACGAACCCATGCTGTAAAACATTCAGCTACTTTCTGTCACAATATACACTTTAACAATTTACACTCTTTATTGTCAAACACACTAGAGCCAACTTTTACATGACTGTGAGACGTCACCACGGCTTAATGATTCCTGCCAATGCCTTAGGCTGCAGATTTATTAGTGTCATATTAGAAGGAAATGGAAAAAATCCACCCAAGGGGCTGAATGTTTCCATTTATTTATGGGCTCGTGAGAATAGTAATATACTCTATGTGACACAGAAATGGGGAACAGTGACATTGAACAGATGCTGGGAGCAGGTGAAGTGTGTGTGTGTGTGTGTGTGTGTGTGTTCACTGTATGTCCTTACTTGTCTGTGCAGATCTACATTTTGCTGAGAAGCTGTCAGAAACTGTATTTAGGGGGGAACGATATCATTGCATTTGATGGACAGGCATGAAGAGTGTAGACAGTCATTTAGATGAGAAGTTCTTGACATGTGGCATGTGAAAATAAAGTAGTGTGCTGGCAGTCTCTTCTTCTTCAAGTTGCACAGATACACTGGCATGTTTTTATTTAACACTCTCGGCAATTCAGCAACACTCAGCGTTATTATTAGGTGAAGCTAAAAAAAAAAAAAACTTGATTTGGATGATAGTAGTTTTTCATTTAACATAAGAGGAAATATTTGCACTTAAATTTGCACCGTCTGTGCAAAATGTTAAAATCACAGTATGTAGCACCTCCAGAATAAAACATGTAAAAATAACTGGGCCTGTTGAATATTTTCTCAGCCTAAGTACAGATTGTTTCAGTTTTTATAATAATGCGCAGACTTGGAGAAATTCACTCGCTTTTTACTTCAGTTTAGCCAAGAAGATGAAGGAGAAGAGGAGGCAGGTGGAAATGGTGGATCTGTGATGCATAACAGTTGATGACGCGGCATGGAACTCGTGTGGCTCTTTAGTTGTATTAGTTTTTTTTTTTTTTTTTAAATGATCCTTTGCCTCCATACAACACCCACTGATACACTGAACTGAATTTAAAGTCAGTAATAATTTGGCCTGAATGTGCATCTGACGTAAAACGCACTGGTACTTTAACACCATCATCCACAGACGTTGCTGTTACACGCATCATGTCTAATCGATATTCATTTAAAATAACAACCCTGAGGCAGGAATATTTGACTTTGCTAAATCCCTGTTGCCTTGGATTCTCATACTGACCCCCCCCACCCCACCCCACCCATCTCAGTGAGGACTGGAAAAAAGAACTGGTTGTAGAAAGTGTGTCCTGTGTGTTTACCAGTAAACCTCTGGTATTTACTCCATACCTAAAAAGGACCGTACCTCTCATAGTGTGAAGGTTTCCTCTCCACAAAGGAACATCTCCCTCTTTCATCATAAAGTGGGTTTGTTTAATCATCGGCTGCATGTTTTTAACCCTTTAAAACCATTTGCCTCATATTTGCTACACCAGGTCCTGAGACCTCTATCTTATCAATGAGATCAATATTTCCCTTAACCCATAAAGACCCAAACATCCACTGGTGAATGAAAGCATCTACTGATCTAAAACATTTCATATCTACTGAGGCCCTAATCTTATTGATACATGTCAATAACTGGTGTAAATACAGTTCTTCATCTGTTCATGGTCATCAGATATGACCCGTTTGGACGTTCAGAGGCTCCGTAGTTACCGTGGAAACACCGTCATCTTCTACAACATCGATTCCGCAGTAAAACCCATGGAGTTGGATCAGTGACAGTGGATGGACACACTGGGTTTATGTTCAGTTCTTGATAGATTTGCTGAAACATTCACTTTTTCTTCAGTTTTCTCTGTTTTGACATAATAACCCTAGAATTTACTTTGAGTTTTTATGAACATCTACATGAGCTTGGTAATTAAACACTGGGGAAAATGCATGATTTACACTAAAAAATGCAAAATATAGAGGATAATATTACAATAAATGGTTATAAATCACTTAAGAAAGTTTAAATAGAGAGAGAAAAAAAATTGGGAACTGCTAGAAAAGTAGCACTGGACCTTTATGGGTTAAACAGTTATTGTATGTTACCTGATTAGTGTTTTCTGCCCCCTGGTGGAATATCACCCCACTGCAGCCAACGGAAGGGCTTTTTACCTTTGTGTCTGTTAACAAGAGAAGTCAAAAAGTTACGGAAAGATTTTGATGAAATTTTCAGGAAACGTTGATACTGGCACAAGGAACAAATGATTACATTTTGGTGGTGATTTGTGTGTGTGTGTGGGGGGAGGGGGGGCTGTTGATCTGCCTTGGCAGAAGTCCGCGCTCTCCCAGTTTTTGGTTTTGTTTGCCTTTTTTAATATCGCCACTATCGTTAAATCCTCCACACACCCTGTGCAGAAGAGTCTTTGGTATTTTTCAAAAACTTACATCAAGAACCTTTATGTTGTCATTCATCCTTTTGAATACGTACTTCATGTACTGAAACTAGAGCTAATTGATTTTAAATTGAAATTAGAGTTTCTAATCAGGATGATTTTTAGGGAAATTTAGGGGAATCGTCAAATTGATTTGATCTCTCGTGTCTCCGGGTCGCGTGCCTCTTGGCTACCATAGGCTCCTCCCCCTAACTGTGAGAGCGGCCTTTCGCAGAATTCCATGTCGTGACCACGGACGTTAAATCTGTGATGGCGTCACAGAACCGCAGAACATTCCGTGATGGGCCCACAGAAGTGATCCCAACCTCCACACAAATCCCCCAACTCAAATGTAACTGCATGGGGATCAGTCATCTTACGTTGTCCACGCATGGATCCGTATCGTACCGTTTTCTTCAGATCCTCCTCCAGGTCGTGGGGGCATGGTGGCCCAGACACATCCACCAGCTCAGGCCAGACCACAGATATAATCCCTCCAGCGTGTCCTGGGTCGGCCCTGAGGTCTCCACACACGAAAACAGCAACGTCTGTTGTCTTTTGGAGTTTTACCCAAAAATCAAAATCGAAAATCGAGCTTTTAGAGGAAAATTCTGGATTTTATTTTTGGCCAAAATCGTGCAGCCCTAACTGAAACGATGCAAAGTTACTTGATGGAGTGACTTGATTCTTTATAGAACAGTTACATTGTGTTTAAATTTGAAACTGCAGGTATATTAAATGATTTATAAAAATGCCCAATATATCAGTGATAAGGCAAAATGTTTTGTTTGGATTTTGTTAAAAGGACTACGAAACATCTCAATTCTAAAAAAAAAAAAAAAGTATTTTGTGGCTTGAGGGGTCAGGTTTTACTGTGTTAATGACAGGAACCCCTTTGCATGGTCGGTCTAAAATGACAGCGAGTATCTGCGTATCCGTGTGGTTTCTAAATCTCTTTGTAGTGCCTTAAACCTTTCAGTGATTAAAGACAAACGGTATGAAAATCGTTGTCGGTTACGGGTATAAATGTCTATATTTTTAATCTGAACACAATTTTAGGAAAAGTCACAAACTAGAGGGATTCAGTATTTTAGTAAAGCACGTTTAACACACATCAGCACCTTCTAGTCTATTGTTTTATTTGGTATTGCTTTATTGTTCTTATTTTTTCTTGTTTTTAAATGTATAGCGTTTTTTAATCTACTCTTGCATTTTTTTATTTTATTTAGGTTTTATTTATTTTTTTCTGTACAGCACTTTGGTCCACTGTGGTTGTTTTACAGTGCTTTATAAATAAAGTTGGATTGGATTTTAAAAAACCAAACCAAATAAAAACAGCAGTCAGTAAATTCTAAGTGTTGGCAGCTCCGGTGTGTAAATTGAACCGTCATCTGTCCAGACGTACAGTACGTACCTCTGACTGCATCTGTGCATGACGCAGACTGTGCATTCACTTCCCGGTGTGGTTTATATGTGCTTTACTTTGATTTATTCATGGATATTGCCTCCAGCCAGCTATAGCCTCTACAGAATACTGTGTGATTCATCACCTCATCAATAATATCTGGTGAGGTCATCACTGCATGCTGGGCAGCGAGACCACAGGGTGCCACTGAAAGCAAAAAGATGAAAATGGTTTAAAGCGTGAGTGGAAGGACAGAAAGCATGAAATCTGGTACTTTTCACCGTGTTGCCAAAGTAAAGAAGACTCATCCATGATAGAATGATTGACAGGGGCAGGGCTGAGGCGGTTTGGGATGACGTTCAATGGGAAATAACTTCTTTCAGAACATGTACCTCATGCCTTGCACATGGATGTTTACAATGATATAAATATATATGCACATTTTTTTTCTTTTTTTTTTATCCCACCCCCCAAAGTGGAAGCAAAGGGTATTGTTTTTTGTTTGGATTGTTTGTTTCTTTGTTTATTTTTAACACTCTAGCAGCAAAACTATTGGTTGAATTCAGACCAAATTGGGTTTATAGATGTCCAGTGACCCAGAATAAATGTGGTTTTATTTTGGGAAAAGTAGGTCAAAGTTTGTTTTTTTCGGATTTAAAATTAAAAAAATTCTCCCATTTTCTTATAATGGGCAAAATTTCAAATGTCTATAAAAACATACATTTTGTTTCAATTTACTTCAAACTAGGCACAAATATAGAAACAACTGATATGCTGACAACAGCACACGAATAGACATGATGACATCAGCTGGATCGATGCCAAAATGGGCTATAATACGTGTGAGGGGCGGGGCTTGTAATGCCTGGAACCACTTGTTTAATACTACTTTCATATTACATACAGTATATCTCTAATTTGCACATATATATGTTTTAAATGTAGTCCCATAGTGCACTCTTGCTCACAGACCCACTGTAATTTCACTGCACAGCCTGTGTAATAACACTGAAGCCTATTTTATTCTAAAATGCAGGATGATTCCCAGGCACAGTTTAGATGATGATGTGATGCTGATGTGTGATGATGGTGGATGTTAACAAAGATGGCGCGGAGCAAGAGCATAGCGACACAGTAGAAGTCATTTGTTAAATCATCTGCATAACCACTCTTTATGCAGTCAGTCAGTGTGCTGTGTCAGCTGAAATATTATTTTACTGTTTGATAGACTCATCTTGCTGTTTTAGTGTTTTTAGTTTTTTGATTAACACTCATGTAAACCTACGAGACTGTGAATCTGAGGACTTTCTGCCACTTCTGAATTTATTTGTGATCATTTGCCTCTTTTCCTCTGCAGGAACTTTGACTTTATCATGGATCATTTGAAAAACTTTGGTGCATTTCCTTTGAAATTACCCGCTAATAAAAACTTCCCTCAACTTCAAACTTTCCAGCAAAATAATTCCTTTTCAGCCTCTCCAGTTTTCTTGAGGGGCGAGGCTGTATGCTGGGGCACGCTGATTGGTGGAACACGCTGGTAGTGTTCTGCGTTGACGCTCACCCAGTCTAGCCGGTGCCACTGGCCCCGTTTATTCTGATTCTACAAACTTCACTTTGTGTTTTGACCATGTGGAAAATGAGAGAAGTGGATGGATGATGAGGTCTGTTTGGGGAATACACTCTTTTGACCAGTAAAATAATAACATAATAGCTTACAGGTAATGAGAACTACAATTTTTTTCTCTTTGTTTTAGTGCAAGAAATAGAAATGAAATGATAAAAAAAGCTACCCTTTCACACAAAATTGTGAATAACCTGAAATTTCACCAGAAAAATAAGTGTAATTTTAACTTTTCATGCCTCCACGTATCGTTTATGCACGTACTGCCCCCCAGTGGAAATGGATATTTGAGTTTGAGTTGATCTATTCTGTCCATTCACAGCTGCCGTAGTTAGCCTTCTGAGTTGTCATTTGGCCCTAAACGAATAAAAAAAATCTGTAAGTATTGCAAAGTAATAAGACGTTTACTCATCCTAGACACTCAGTTGAGCCTCTTTGTGTTGTTTCATACTTGATTTTTGTGTAAAAACGTAAGGCGCTAATAGCGTTAGCATGTATATGGGATTTTCAAAGCATGTTAGCATTGTGCAAATTGCTAGCATTCACATCTGGTTTACTATGGAACTGTAGCTAACTTGAAGCTAATGTTGTGCTTATTTTACATAATATACAGCTTTGATACATTGTGTTACGAAGCTCTACATATTGTTTGTTCTTTAAAAAATATACTTTTTGAGCAATGTAACAGTGCATACAGAGAAGTGGAATTTCAGTGCGTACATTATACGTTGCCTTTTAAATCATTTTTTCCCCCCGTGCCCAAACCAACCCCGAGGCCCTCTGAGAAGAAGCAACAGCAGGAAAAAGAACATTATAACAAAGTCTGTGTGCAGAAGAAGATCAATTAAGTACAAACAGTAACAAATCTGTCATATACAAAAATAATAACTGAGCCGACAGGAAATAGAAAAGAGAATAAAAAACAAAATAGACATAGCTTGTAAATACATGTGCCTACTTTAAAATATTAGGCATTACATGAATATTTAAACGGGAAAATAATTGGTACAGAATGAATTAAGACAAAAAAAACCAAAAAACCCCGCAAACACAAAATACAGAGGAGGGTGGAGGAGTGAGAGATCAATCTGAAGGCAGAAAAACATAACATCCCTGAGCTAGAGCGGGGCAATATCGATCTAAATATCGATGGCATCGATACCAAGGTGAGTACCAGTATCGGATCGATACTAGTGTGATGAGATCGATATTTTTGTTGCAGTTTCTGTTCTATATGTTGGCCGGAGGCTCGCGCTGCTGACTTTATTTTTCACAAATATCTGCGTGTAATGGAAGGGTTTTTTTTCTTTTGGGTTGTTTAAATTGTTATATTTATTCTTACATTGTTGCTTTTGTTTACTTATTTTGTACAACTGACTTTATTACTGACGGTATTTTTCACAAATATCTGCATGTGACGGAAAGTGTTTTTTGTTGTGTTGTTGACATTGTTATATTTTGTTACATTGTTGCTTTTTTGTTATTTTAACTTTTTCTTAAACAATTGTGTGTCGTAAAAGGTAAAAGGGGGTTATTTTATTATTTTTATACTGTTACACTGTTTAACTTGTAGTTAGTTAATTAAAAAAAAACATGTTTATTTGCCTAAAATCTTTGTCCTGTGTTTTAACATAATCATAATCAATTAACTAAAGGTAAAATCACAAAATTATTCAATGATCAGGACATTTCAAGTAAAAAGTATCTATCTGTGATACTAACTTGATACCAAAATTCTCAGTATCGCCCACCTTTATCCTAAGCCACAGTGAAATAGATGGTGGTGTAGGAGATTTCCATGACGACATATTAAAAAAAATAAAGATACATGATTGAAATATGGATTTTGTTAGTGTGTACAGTGTTACAGCCAGTGCATGTACAAAACAGCAGAAGGCTTCCTGAGAGTTTATAGGAGCACTGTTCTCTATCTGTGCAGCTAGTTCTCAAACACTAGTGAAGACAGAGGAACGCATGTGCATCACAGGCCACAGTGGAGGCACTAATTCTAAGAAACTCTCTGTATTCTGTGCATTTTACCCGTCCTGTTAAGTATTTGGGCACCGGCTCCACAAATAAACCCATTCTTTGATCAAGTGCCAAAGAATTACAGCATATTCATGTTTGAACGGCAGAGGAAACAGGACGGCCCACATGCTCGACACCAAAAGGTCAGGGCAGCCTACCAAGCCATTACAGACGTTTAGCCAAAGGGTTCTTCATAAGCGCCACGAGATCAACAACTGATCCCTCTTCTGCCTTTTCTGAGCTCTGACTCAGATCTGACCACGATCTGAACCCGGGACCTTCCTGCTGTGAGCTGACATTGAGCCGCTAGTGCCGTTATAAAAATAGACTAGAATATTTATCATTACGACGCATCCGTTTCAAATGGGCCGCCACTTAACATCTTTATGCCGTAATTAATCACCATCTCATCCTCGTGCGTCTGTCGACAATAGAAACAGAAAAATATGTAAATGAGAACGGCCCAATGGTGACTTTAACTGCATTAGGATGTAATGAATGCGAACACACACAGACGGACGGGGCTAAACAGTGGTGCAGGAAGCCGACACTGGACTGTCAACGACTATCTGCAGCCTGTGAGACCGTGAACGAGGCTGAACTTTGAAACTTCTGAAGCACGGAGTGTGTTCATCATCGGCTTTGTGTTCACTTTGCAGCTAGATTTCACAAAAAAAAACAACTGACAATTAGGGGAAAATCCAAATGGACGATGAATCCTCCGATTGGAGAAAGGAAGGAGATAAAGGTTAAAAGTTACATCACTGTATTACCCCCAAAGGGAAGTCCTGCATTTTATTCATCCTAATACACACACAGTACCTAGCATTAGCAATTAGCACGTTAGGAGCAGAGGGTAAGGGTCATGAACTGGAGATCGTGGCGTAAATTGACACGTGATCAAATGGCGTTGAATAACGTGTGAAAGGCCGAAAATGCATGCGTATAGCACGCCAAACGCCATAAGAACTGACGTGTCACACAACGCAATTTCATGAGATCAGTCTCGGTTCATAAAATAGAACAAATGCTTATGTTTCACACATTAAACATGCAGATTCTGGCAAAAATAGTAAAAGAACAATGTTATTGACAGTCACAAACATTTTACTATTGTTTACATCATATCTGAAGACAGACATATGAATGAACATTTTATTTCAGTTATGTACAAAACACAAACGTATAAACAACATACAATTTACACAACTGGTAACTGAAAAAGGCAGAAGCTGAAGCCAGGCTTATTTCTGCTTCTCCTTATCCCATCCTCTGAATGACCCGAAGATGCAGCAAACAAAACATGAACACAAATTAATCCACATTCAGTTTCTTAAATCACTTGGAGATCATTTGACCTTTATAGTCTTTGAAACTTTAACAAATTAAAGCTGTTTTAAAACTCGACGACGAGCTACACAATTTCAGTTCATCATTCAACTGATTCCGTAATTTGAGTCCAGTAACAGAAACACAGCGTATATACCCAAGGTGTAGTAGATATTGAAGTGTTTTTTGTTTTTTTCCTCCTTTAATCCACCTCTATTACGGACACATTAGTTGCACATCAAGGCAACAAATAACAAATCTGATTAACATACTGTATTACATCGGTTGCTTTTGTAATAGTTTTTTTTTTCTTTTTCTAAATTGTAAATATAAAGTGCCTCTTCATTTTTGTAAACTACATCTGTGAATGACATACTACTGAGAGCACATCGCTGTAAGGCTGTTGTAGAAGTAGGACTGAGCATTCTAGGCTTCAGTTCTTCAGGGATACATTATCAACTGTGCTGTAATACAACACTTTTCTAACAACAAAGGAAAAGGACAGGGTTTTATTCATCTAATCTGATTACAATTCATCATATGCAACTACAGATGCCAAAGTCAAACGTTTTAATGCTGTTGGGTCTTTTTTATTTTTATTTTTTCTATTTCGGTTCATTGAAGATTTGTCTATAATAAACACGAATGAAACAAATGTGCTTTTCAGTAGGATCTTACAAAAAAAGAGAATTCACATAAATGTCAACCAGACACATTCTGTCCCTGTAGAATCTGACTGATGTGACAGAAGTCTGGCTCTGATGAACACATTCTGCAGGGCTTTTATGCTCCAACATGAATCATTGATGCTCTTTCAAAGGGATCCAGAACAAATGTAAAATGTTCAGAAGTACCTATAGCACAGCGTTGTGATCGGAGCTGCAGTATTTAGGGCTTTACTGGAGAATACCAGCGGAACACTCACTCTTTTGAGCTTTCTTTCCCATTGTCCAGTCTCTGATCTGTCTCCAGAGTGATGCTTTCCATGAATCTGACTCTCCTATAAGCTCGTGCTGCTTTATGCCTCTGTGATGAGACGCTCATACAAATCTCAATCAGTGCTCTGAAAAGGTCAATTCTGCAGACGAGGAGGGGAAAAAGCAAAAGGCAGATTGCCTAGTTGATCTTCTGGTGCTTGTGAAGGACACTTTTGGTTATAAATGCCTGGAACGGCTCGGTCGACTGCTCAGACAACACTTTTTCATTGCTTTTTCTTCTACCGTGTTAGAGCAGTGGATGAAATAGACTCGGAAAGTAGATGAAATGCCGTTGAGAATTCATAAAATGCCTATTAAATAAAGGTATGCAGTTAAAAACCTGACCTTGGTATTTACTAGTGCCAGTTTTGATGCTCTTAGATGAAACTAAAAAAGGCCTGAGGCGTTAAAAAAGACAGAAAAAAAAATCAGCTCTGACCTGCAAGCACTTTCCAGCGTAGGCATCACTTTATTATTTAACTGTTGTTCGAGACTTACTTTGTATTTAACAGATGTTTTGTTTTATTTAACCTGGGGGATTTAGCTGAAAACATGCATTTTTATCAGTTTTACATTTGGCCTGTTAATTCCTACATCAGGTTTTTAACCGTTTTAACCCTTCAGACTGCAGGCTGAACGGCCAGGTCGCATTTATCTGACCTTTCCAGTTACTCCCATGATTGACAGAGCAAATGTAGAAACCCGGAGGTAATTTTGAGTTTTCGACTAGTTTAATCCATTTACAGTTCCCATACACACGTAAACATGTCACTGTCCACAGGCTGACCTTTGACCCCACCAGTGCTTTCACAGTCATCAGGCTTGTAGATGCCAAACCTTGAACCCAGCCACAGTAAAACTCTTCATATCTGTCAAAAGACTTCTTCCACTGTGTAGAAACTTATGCTGAAAACCAGATCGTGAACTAAGTGCATGTGGGTCCAGGGGGGCAGGGACCAGTCGGTACCGGTGAACCCCGGTAGCTCGTAGGGTTTATATCCTTCACATCTTTGATCTTCTCCAAATACCTTTGCAGTCAGTCACGTTGAGCTTCTCCTGATGGGGACCCCTTGCCTTCGCCACCACCTTATCCATTATTTAAAATCTTAAATCTTGATTTACACGGCTCTCTCTCTTGCACGTCGGTTCTATGCTGTTGCCCATAGCAACCGATAGCTAAGTTCAAAATGGCGCAGCCTTCCAGATATGTCACGTAATATGACGTATTTCCTCATTCCTAATTACGTCTGAGCCTCTTTTGCGCATGCGGGTCACTTCAGGGTCGCATTCAATTCCCACTCAAGACTGACTGAAGTCGCATTTAATGTGGGATATGAACGAGCGCAAGAAAAATCAGATTTCACCAAAAAATCCGAATTGTGCATTAAGACCTGCTGTGTGAACGTAGTGTAAGTGTGACATGAGTGTGCCAGAGTCTGGAAAACAAACAGAACCTTAGAGAAATACTTTTGTTTTCAAATCCAGTGTTTTTAACCCTTTTAAGACAATTGTGTCTCTGGTGACACATTTTTCATCCACCATCATTCAAATTACTGTAACTCTGGAACAGTTAGTGCTACTCTAACTCGAACTGTAACCCTTTCAGCTGAGACTGGCTTCTTTCCATTGGTCTGTTGGTTTGAGATGTGTTTGAGTGGTGAATTCATGTAAATAGTTGTGTATAATAGTGATAGTGTTTCAACAAAAACAACAAAGAAGTGTGGGTCTGTTATAATGGGAGTCCTTAAAGGGTGTGAACCCTTTAACCCCTGACATGTCTGTGCTGAACATTCTGAATCTATGAATTCAAAAATTCAAAAATATTCAACCATTTGCACAATAGTTTAAATTTCCAGTCGTGCTGATAGAATAGACCGTTGTGTGTCCATAGACATTTGAGCATGCTCAGTTCGGGGGGGGTGATAAAACACAGCAGTGAGTGAGACTGACTCACTATAAAAATAGACAGTTTGGGCTTTTTTTTTTTTTTTTTCCAACACTGTTTTCCTTGTGTTTTTTTTCCCCTGTTGTTTCCAGTGTTGTGTTGATTTTCCTTTATTTATTTGTTTATTTATTTTTACTGTGTTTTTACTGAGTTTTGTCCGTGGAACTGCTTTATGGAGTTAAACAGGTGTCTAAAAGCAGCTGGACTGATTTATAAAAAAAGAGCCCAAACATAAACTCCTGGGCCCAAATTCAAATCCTTGTTGTTGTTCAGTTTGTTCCATTTCACAGTTGATGTTCAACTTCCTAAATCTCTTATTGATGTCCATTCTAGTGCCTCATTTCGTCTAAACCAGTCAAACTTCAGTTCCTCTCTTTGTCTTTTTCTGTTCTTCCACCTGTTTTGAGCCTAAAACACACAGTAAAACAAAAGGAACAGACGCACAGACTCACAGCAGCTTAAATGAACCTGAAACAGACGCAGATTCACAGCACAAAGAATGTCTCAGGGCTTAAAGGGTTCAAACCTAATTTTACAGTGGAATATTTCTACACAGCTTTTACAGAACATCCTTTTCTGATAATGATCGGATGCACTGAAAATAAGTTAAACACAGATAAATCTTTCATCTTTAATCCAAAGACCTCTGTTTAGTCTGGACTAATTTACAGCTTTATGTGTCTGTTTAATTAAAATAACAATGAGCAGAACTCACTAATTAGACTAATTGGACCATAAATTAAAGTCTCCTTCCATTGCAGATTGAGGTTGCTAGAGTTGAATAATTAATTTTATCACTGTGATAGGCCTATTAATCTCCTTCTACAGTCATAAACATGAAAAATATTGTTGGGTTTTTGTGTAATCCAGCCCTGAATGACAGTGAATAATCTGTACATTTAGTTTTACCTGTTGTATCACAATTACACACAGAATTAAAAATAAGTTAAAGGTTTTTCATATTTACCCATAACCATTAAGTCATTACATTTATATTTCTGCCCATTTTTATTCTTTTTTTTTTTTTTTTTAGTATTTTCAACATAATATCTGTGCCCAGTACTGACAAGAACTGTCATCTTCTGCAACATTAACACATCAGTAAAACTCATGTAGTTTGGTAAATGACAGAGGTTTTATACAATTTACATCTAGTTAATGATATATATTTTGCTAAAAAAAAAGTCCTGTTTTCTTAATTTTTCTCAGTTTTTATATAATAACCTTTGAATTTCCTCTGAGCTTTTATGAACATCTACAAGATCAGTCAATTAAAAAAGGGAAATTACCTAGATTTGAATGAAAAATAAAACATTCAGAGGGTAGTACTGTAGTAAATGGTGATAAATCACTTAGGAAAGGTTAAATGCAGAGAAAAATTCAACTGGAAGTTGCCTTCAGGGTTAATCTCCGTCTCTAAAAGTGGGTTTCGGATCCTCTTTACGTCTGCATCTTCTCCAACACAGACCACACAGACATTTTTGGTCAGATTCCATCCTCAGTCTGTTTTGGCCTACATTATTCATGGATCCAAATCTGAAATATGAATGGGTTTCATACGCTACCGATAGGCCTGTGGTTTACAAAATGCACTCCTTGATGAGGCAGCGCGATAGTCAAAGGAAACAATGTACTGTCAGAAAAACCCTGTCATATCCTGACTGGATTAAATTACTGGCCTGTGAGGATATTTTCCTGTTAGGAGGTTTAAATCTTCATGAATCCAGTTTTGATGATAGCTGAGCTTTTATGCTATGACTGAATGGTAAATTATAACCACAAATACAACTATATTTTGAAACGGATTTGATGCAGAAGCGTAAATGGATCCGATCAAACGGTAACACGTGGACACATTTGGTGTTCAACAGTCTCTGTCACGTAATCAGAGTAACTTATATGCATGTATTAGACATATTTGAGTAGGTATTTATAAGCACTTTAACATTATGTAAAGCTAAATTTGGGGAGATAAAATCTTTGGGTGAAAAATGTTAAATTACTGCTCGGTAACAGGTGGATTTAAAACAGACATCAGTTTTGAAGTTTTACGCAAACATTCAAAACATGCGGTTCTCGACAGAAATTGATATGAAGTAGGAGAAAACCTTTCAGATATTACATTCAGCTATGGTGAAAATGGAGTAAAATATTGAAAAGTCTGTGTTTTATTGACATGAGAATGTGGTAAGACGTGGACACGTTGCCATAGTAACATGTGGACGACTTCACCGTTGAATGCATCACCCAACATGTTTCAAAAGGTCATTACTTCCTGAAAGTTTCACTCAAATATCTGAGTAACGTGAAAATTAAAAACTGGTATTTTTGTGGTAACACGTGGACAGGGCCTTTTAAGCAACTCACAAATGTTCAAACTCATATATATCAATAATATTCACAAAATAATAATAATCTAATACTTTAAACTTAACAATCATCTATATAATCAACAGACTGAATGCTTTTTTAAAATTTTTAGATGTAATTTTTAGCGTCAAATCTGAGCTGTGGCTACGGTATAAAAAGTTGAATTGATAAAATGTGTTGCACCTTTTTTTCTACACGTGGCATTTTAAAAAGGACAACAGCTCCATAAAATACAGATCTTTGGCTAAAAAATGAGCCCGCTGGATAAATGACGTGTGCAAATGTACTTTTCCATGTTGATGTTCTCTTTCGCTCAATCGGACCCACGTGTGCTCACGAACACTTAATTTTTTTCTACCAAAAGTTGTGTCAAACTGATACAAAAATATGATAGTTGATTCCTAATGTTTATATTAATATTTACACCAAAAATATAATCTGTTTATAACCATTTTACTGTCAAAATCCATGACCCCTGTAGGCAGCATTAAACAGTATCATGGCAGCGTTTTTATTTCAGACGATGGGCATTCTGACAAAGTGTAAAAGGCTGCAGAACAAAACAAAAGCCGCAGTATCGTGGGATTAGAATCAGATACATCAGATAAGTCTTACTGTGCTCATTGGCTACGACTGTCACTTTGGAAAGATGCTTTTAGAGGTGGATTACAAAATGGAAGGGAGAATGTCATATCAACCTTAACACACCATTCTTTTTTTTATATAATAAAAGGCAGTGAAGTGTGCTACTGACCCTGAAGGACTGAAATAACTGATGTGAATGAAATCTAATTTACCTGATGTCAGTGGTTTAGCCTCTGCTTCCATTAGAGCGGAGCCTTTATAAAAACAACGTTTGGAGATCATCTTAAAAAACCTGAAACTGTTGTGCCTTTATCGGCCAGTCGGCACTTTAGTTTGCAATATGTTCCACAATAACCGTGTTTTCATTGCTTTCATGCAGCTGAATCTGTCGTTTATTTCATGCCAATATCTTATTCTCGACACAATAATACGGCGTCGAGTCTGAGAAACAGCTTCAACCTGATGTACGCGAGACATCACACAAACACAACGTCACACATAAACTTCCGTGGATGGAATCAAATCAGGGGAATCGTGATGGCGTTTCGGTGCCCGTCATGGGTTTCATTTGGTGCAGTATGCTCGTAGAACCCATGTCATATTCAGTGTTTTTCAGTCTTGGCGTCTGGACAAAGTCAAAGCCATGAACATTGTCGTCTTTGAGCAGATGCAAAGGACGCAAACCTGCAGCAGAATCCAGTTGGATGAGTTCTGCGAGTAAAATCTACAGATTTACTTATACAGCTACCAAATATAGACACTAAAAGCCCCTATTAAGACACAAATAGAACAGGTATTTGTATTTCCTTTTATTACCTGTAGACATGCTTGTATGTTGGGCATATTTCTTATCAGTAGTATTGAGTTAGCTTTTTGTATGTGGTTAGTAGTAATTAGAAGTAGTTTAGCAATATTTGTATATTTAATGTTTCATCTTTGTAGTTTTTGCATTTTGCCAATATTTTTCAGTATTTTGTATATTTTTACAGTCTTTTCTGCTCTTTAAGTGTTCGCAATTCTATTCTACTCTATTCTATTCTACTCTATTTTATTTAGTCTAATTTATTCTATTCTGTTTTATTCTTTCTTTCTATTCTATTCTACTCTATTATTTTCTTTTCTATTGTATTCTGCTCAACTCTATTCTACTCTACTTTATTATTTCCTATTCTATTCTATTCTATTCTATTCTATTCTATTCTATTCTATTGTTGTATAGGTTCAAATCAAATCAAATTTTATTTATATAGCGCCAAATCATAACAGAAGTTATCTCATGACACTTTACATATAGAG
>JAPQRP010014565.1:0-2500 GCA_037367295.1 Apogon hyalosoma
ATTATTGATATCTTTCCTAAAAAAGTCCCTTTTTCTTCTGTTTTCTCTGTTTCTTATTTAAGAACCTTTGAATTTACTCTGAGCTTTAATGAACATCGACATGATCAGTGAATAAAATACAAGGCAAGGCAAATTTATTTGTGTGGTACAATTCATACACAGGGCTATTCACAGTGCTTTACAAAAATGGAAAAGAGACAAGTTCAAAACACACAATTAAAACTGTTAAAGCTGTTAAAACATAATTAGTAAAACAAATAATAATTGATTAAAATAAAGTAAAAGCGAAGACTGGAGATAGAGCACTTAAAAAATGATTTTCACTGAAAAATACAACATACAGATGATAATATTACAAGAAATGGTGAAAAATCACATAAGGGGTTAAATGTAAAAAAAAAAAAAAAAAAAGACATAATATAAAGTTTTTCCAAAGAGCATTCATTTTAGTGAGTTTTCATCAACATATAACTGCATATAGGAAATTAAATATGAGAAAATACATCATTTATGCTGAAAAATGCCAAATATAGTGGGAAATATTGTGAGAAATCAGGGCGGCTGTGGCTCAGCTGGTACACCAAAGGGTTGACGGGTCCAATCCTGGCTCTGACTATTGACATGTCCTTGGGCAAGACACTGAACCCTAAATTGTTCCCAGTAGGAATGTTTTTGTTCAGGTTCCACATACAGACGGTGATCTCAAGTAAAAATAAAAACATAACCTACAAGGAATGACTTCAAATTTTCTCCTTGGTTTAATGTGAAAAAAAAAAAATACATTATGCCTTTAAACAATAACAACTCAAATGTTTTCTCTTTGTTTTAGCACAAAAAAAAAAACAAAAAACAAAAATAAAAAAAACAAAAAAAAACTTTGTGTTTTGTCAGTTTACATGAGTGTATTTACGTATTCGTGGCTGACGTCACCTGTCTAACCTTCACACAGGAGTCTGTTTGCGCTGTGCATACAGACTTATACATATATACATACAGAGCGTATATATATCTGCTCCTTTTCCTTCCATTCATCCAGAGCTGCTCCCATTCACCACCTCCATGCACACATAAGTCATTCACAAAGCTCCGTGTTCCACGTGTGCGATACATGAATGCAGATGCTGTCGTGCGCACACAGAGACATGCAAAAAAAAAAAAAAAAACAGCCCTTGAAAGTGTATATGCTGCAGTGGAAACATTAGGTCTAAAAGTGGAATCATGCGAGCTAAAAACAGCAACTAAAGCCAAGCAACATCATCCGGTCCACGCCAAGTCAAGCATAAGCTCATGTTTAATTCAGAAAAGTGTGGTATTCATAACTCACACTGTGAACCCACTGCGCCCGAACACTATTCCACTGTCAGTTTACATCCCATCCTTGTTAGTGAGCATGCAAATCAAATTAATCCCACATCGCATCAGGGACCTCAGCGGCACAGTCCGAGACAAAGCCTCCGCTCCGAGGCCTGATGGGAGATGAGGAGCATCATTAGAAGTTGCCGGAGGGTAATGACGTCTCGGAGGGCGGGTCTGAGCGTCGGCGTTCACATGTGGTGGGTTCTTCACTGACGCGGCTCGGCTCCACATCACCTCACACGGACTGACAGCGAAGAGGAGGAGCACGGCCGAAACATGTGTCGGCGTCATTAGTGATACAGCGCCGTAAAGTGTAAAGACGCAAACATCCACCGATGAACCAAACCATCTGCTGATACAAAAAGTTAAATAACTGCTGATCCACTAAGTCTGTCAATACGTGTCAATAACTGGTGTAAAATACAGTTATTCATCTTTTCATGGTCTTCAGATATGACCCATTTGGACGTTCAGAGGCTCCACAGTTACCATGGAAACACCGTCATCTTCTACAACATTGATTCACCAGTAAAACCCATGCACTTGGATCAGTGACAGTGGATGGACACACTGGGTTCATGTTCAGTTAATGGACACTGAGCTTTAGCTTCAGCCTTGGATGTCGCACAGTTCTGACGGCATTTGACGAGTTCGACCTAACCTTCAGTGTGTTATTCAATGACATTAACCCTAATAAACATAATAATGACCATGTAAAGAACATGTAATAAAAGTATTATTGACATTTTATAAACATGTAATAAACACGCTATCAATGTGTTATAAACAAGTAATGAACGTGTTATTAATATGCTATAAACATGTAAAAATGTGTTATTAAAATGTTTTAAACAAATAATAAACATGTCATTAAAATGCTATAAGCATGTAAAAATGTGTTATTAATGTGTTGTAAAAATGTTATAAATGTGTTAATGTGTCAAACATGTACTTAACATGTTACCATGCTATAAACATGTAAAAATATGTTATTAAAGAGTTATAAACATGTAATAAATGTGTTATTAACACTTACCATGTTAATAACTCTAACCCTAACCAAACAAATAATCCTAACCCTAGCCGTAACCCTAATAAGCATAATAATAAACATGTAATTAACATGTGCTTAAAGTGTTATTAA
>JAPQRP010014565.1:7500-16264 GCA_037367295.1 Apogon hyalosoma
ATCTAATAATAAATAATGATAAATTACTTGGGAACGGTTAAATCCAGAGAAACACTGATTTGAACAGTGACATAAAAGTATCAGTGGGCATTCAAGGGTTAATGCAGACTGATGCAGCTGAAGGTTCGCTGCCTCCTCAGGCCTCAACGTCCATTCACACATGAAAGCATCAAGATGCGACGGTCGACAACAGCAAAGGAAGACGAGGAGGAAAAGAACCCAGCGTCACGGCCGGCTATAAATAACTGCTCTCAAGTCAATTCACTTTTGTTTGATACTTTCTCGGCTAAAAACAGCTGTTGTGTCGCTCATAAGTGCAAAAATTACACTAAAGATATAACAGTGAAGGACGTTGAACTGGTTTGAGTTCAGGTTCCACATTCAGACCAATGTGATCTAAAGTAAAATAACAGAATAATAACCTTTAAATAATGACTCCAGATTGTCTTCTTGGTTTAATGTGAAAAAAGTAATATTACATTCTGCCTATAAATAATGACAACTAAAAATGTTTCTCTTTGTTTTAGTGCAAAAAACAAAACAAAAAAAAAAAAAATTATGAAAATATTTACATTTACAAACTATCATTTAACATTAAAATGTGAAAAACCTGAACAAATATGAACCTGAAATGTCTGAAGAAAATAAAGTGCAGTTTGATTAATATTATACCTGAGTATACATCTGTTTACTGTTTACAAATACCAGCTATCTTTTCAAAAAAAATGTGAAAAACATGCACAACTGTGAAAAAACAGAAATTTATCAAGAAAATTAAGTGCAATTTTAACAATATTCTGCCTCAGCTTCTCATTTCCACAAGTGCATTATAATGTACAGATCACAGTGGATCTACAAATACACAAAACATTTAATACCAGGTAGAATATCGTTACAATTGCACTTCTCTTAAAACATTTCATATTCATATTTATTTACATTATTCACTTTTTTTTCACAGTCCAAAATGATCTCAAGTGGGCCGGCGCAGTAAAATAATGACATAATGACCCATAAATTAGTTCAAAAATGGGCAAAAATTTGAGAAACATGAACAGAAATAAACAAATATGAACCAAATGAACATAAAAGGAATAAAACGTGACAATAACAGGCAGTATATTGGTAAAAGTACACATACAAATGACCCTTAAAAAAAAAAAAAAGCGAATAACTTTAAGAACTGTGAAAAAATTGAAATTTATTAAGAGAAACAAGTGCAATTTTAACAAAATTCTGCCTCAGTTTATTATTTACACATTTACATTATAACTTAAAAATCACAGTGGATCTACAAAAACACACAACATTTAAGAAACAGACAGAATATTGGTCCAGTTGCACTTATTTATCTTAAGACACTTTGTTCATATTTGTTCATATTTTTCACATTTTCTGTGAAAGCATAGTTTGTCAATATAAACAAGTTCATATAATTTACTTTTTTTTTTTACACTAACACAAAAAGAAAAGGTGTATTTGTCATCATTTCTAGGTTGTTCTGTTATTATTTTACAGCTCTGACCCCTTTAGATCATACTGTTCTGTATGTGGAACCTGAACTAAAATGATTTGAACATCTTTTACTGTTGGTGCGTTGTACTGATTCACCCCATGGGTCAGACTGGACCCTGTGTGGGGCCGCTTTTGGCCCACGGGCCGTATGTTTGGCACCCCAGCCAGCATGTCCACGTGGGCCCAGAAGGGTTACATTTAGGCTCCGTATAAGGGTCCCAAGTGGGTTTGTCCGCAGTTTCCATGGTGACCCCACATGTGTTTGCCCACATCAGAATCAGAATCTATTTATTGACATTGTACCAAATACAATGAAAATGAGGTCGAGCTCAGGTTCAGTCCAAGAATTTACAGACAGACAACAAATATCAGTAAAAACACAACAAATATCAGTAAAACAACGAATATCAGTAAAACAACAACAAATATCAGTAAAACAATGAATATCAGTAAAATAACAACAAATATCAGTAAAAACACAACAAATATCAGTAAAACAACAACAAATATCAGTAAAACAACAACAAATATCAGTAAAACAATGAATATCAGTAAAATAACAACAAATATCAGTAAAAACACAACAAATATCAGTAAAACAACAACAAATATCAGTAAAACAACAACAAATATCAGTAAAACAATGAATATCAGTAAAATAACAACAAATATCAGTAAAATAACAAATGTCAGTAAAACAACAAATACAAGTAAAAGGCACAGTTATTTACATTTAAAAATAAAAAGTTTTGCAAACTAATATATTTGTAAAGCATAGAATTTGAATCATGCAAATCACATTAAAGATAAATATCGTGGGATAAATAGTGTAAAAAATAAATAACAGGAGATATTCAGATCTCCGATTCTGATTCTGATATGGTCAAACACATGTGGGGTCACCGTGGAAACTGCGGGCAAACCCACTTAAGTGCAGCCCAAATGTGACCCTCGTGGGGCCCACGTGGACACGCTGGCTGGGTTTGAGCTTCACTGATGCGATGCCGTTCAGTTTTTGCTTGGCTGGTTTTTTCGTTGTCTTCAATGACAGTGTTTAAACACTTGCGCTCGTTCCTGCCTGGAGTAAACCCCTAATGAAGCACAGACCTGTTTCTGACCTTTCCCCTCAACTGCGCTAACAGCTCACAGTCGTCTGTCGGATTCAGCTTCCTTTTCTTCTTCTTCTTTACTACTACGCATTTTAGCTCAGGGGCCACATTCAGCCAAATCGGATCTGAAGTGGGCCGGACCAATAAAATAATAACATAATAATGTATAAATACTGTCAACTCCAAACTCTCCTCTGTGTTTTAGAGAGAAAAAAGCAACATTACATGATGAAAATGTTTACATCTACAAACTATCCTGTAAAACAATGTCAATAACATGAACAACGGGAAATGTATTCAGAAAAATACGTGTAATTTTAACAATATTACATTTACACATGTGCATTATAACGTACAGATCACAGTGGATTCATATTTGTTTAAGTTATTCACATTTTTTGTGAAATGATAGTTTGTTTTAGTATAAATACAGTAAAATTACATGAAAATGTTTACATTTACGAAAAGAAAAAAATTAGAGTTGTCAGTATTTATAGCTTAATATGATAGTCTCTTATCTTATCTTATTTTTTGTATTTTATTTTATCTTATTTTTTCTTATTTTATCTTATTTTATTTGATCTTTTTATTTGATCTTATCTTATCTTATCTTATCTTATCTTATCTTATCTTATCTTACTGTTCTGATTCACTTTAGATCATATTGGTCTGAATGTGGAACCTGAACTAAAATTATTACTAATAACCTTTTTTTTTTTTTTTTGTTTCACATATTCATCTGCTGGGCCGGTCTGGACCCTTTGGCGGGCCGGATTTGGCCCCTGGGCTGCATGTTTGACCCCCCTGTTCTAAACCCTTGTGTTCGGTGGTTCTTTCATTTCACCTTCACATACCGACCACATTCTTTCACATCAATCCGCCATCTGAGCGGGTCCTGGGGACGACTTCCACGGTTTCCACCGCCCGCGTTGGTGCAGGTTTCTGTGTTGAGTTTGGAACCATCGGAGGCAGAGTGAGGTGACAGATTCACAGTGGAGGTGTGATGGAGCTCTGAGGATCCTGCTGTTTTATGGATTCTCCCGCAGACGCTCTGCTCTGTTAGTAACTCTGAGTCTATTTATATTAACCATAAAGACAAAGGTTTTATTGTAGAAACTCTAATGCATTTAACCCATAAAGACCCAAACAGTCTCTTTTCCATCGGACATCTGCGCAAAACTTTACCCATATTTACTAAATATCATAAAAACGGAAGTGCAGGTTTTTCTATTAAATCCCTTTATTGTGGTAGACGTCAGTAGAAGTCATTCCATAAACATGAACATAAATATCTGTTGTTTTGAATCTAGAATGCTCGTTGCCCCTCTATCTCCTACTAAATTCTAAAATGATGGGGTTTCCTGGAGTGTCCACACATACAGACACATGTTTGGTTTAAACTCTTCTTCTTCTCTTGTTGTAACATCCATCAACATCTGTTTTTTTGTTCTGTTTTGTTTTTTGTTCCTGTGACTCCAGAAAAACCACCTCTTGCAAGCGGAAAACCTTCTCATCGACAAATCAGAGTTCTGGCGAGATTGTCATTTTTCCATTAGGCAAATTTTTATGCACAAGTTTCAGGTCAGTTTTTGAAAAGCAACTAATGACGACCAAAACCATCTACTGATCGGAACTGTTTAACGCCTGCTGATCCACTAATCCTATCAATACATGTAAATAATTGGTGTAAAATACAGTTTATCATCTTTTCATGGTCATCAGATATGATGCATTTGGACGTTCAGAGGCTCTGTTGTTACCGTGGAAACACTGTCATCTGCTACAACATTGATTCACCAGTAAAACCCATTTAGTTGGATCAATGACAGTGGATGGACACACTGGGTTTATGTATGTTAAATAAAATGAACTAAAACTAATTAAAATCTCACAAATTAATGAATAATGTTGAAAAAATCAGCCATAAATTCACTAAAATTAAGTTAAATAGGATCAAAAAAGCAACAGAATCAACAACAACCACCAACGTGATCAATAAAATTAACAAAAGTGAATAAGAAAATGTACAAAATAATAAATAACCAGTAGAAAATTGAGAAAAAAAAAGAACAAAATGAATAACACATTAAAATGTTGATTCACCAGTAAAACCCATGGAGTTGGATCAGTGACAGTGGATGGACACACTGGGTTTATGTAGATTAATAAATCAAATGAACAAAAATGAATTAAAATCTCACAAATTAATAGACAATTTTGAAAAATTTAGCCATAAATTCACAAAAATTAGATAAAATAGGATCAAATAAGTAACAGAATCAACAACAACCACCAAAGAGATCAATAAATAAATGAACAAAAGCGAATAAAAAAATGTACAAAATAATAAATAACACATTGAAAATAGGAAAAAAAAGAACAAAATGAATAACACATTAAAATGTTGACTCACCAGTAAAACCAATGGAGTTGGATCAGTGACAGTGGATGGACACACTGGGTTTATGTTCAGGTAATGATGGATTTTGTTGAAAAAGTCACTTTTTTATTTCAGTTTTCAGTGTTTTGAAATAATAACTTTAAAATTTACTCTGAGTTTTCTGAACATCTACCAAAAAACACCTGATTTTCACTGAAAAACATCAAATTCAGTGATAAATCTCTTTAAATCCATCTTAAAATCGCTGTTTCTTCAGTTTCAACTTTAATTTTAGCGTAAATACAGGAAAATATACAATTTTCACTGAAAAAAAAAGCCAAATAAAGAGGATGTTATTATTATTATAATAAATGGTGATAAATCATAAAAGAAAAGGTTAAATAAAGAGAAGAATTCATTTGGGAAGTGCAGCGAAAGTAGCTGTGGGTGTTTATGGATTAATGACTGGTTCTTCTGAAGCTTTTGTTGAAAACCTCTGTAGGTTTATGCTTTTTCACAGTAACAGGGACATGAAAATCTGTGATCCAACATGTGCTTCCACTCATTACATAACTACCGTCACGTCAGAACATCCAAACATCCTGCTGATGTGGACAGAAGACCACCTAAACCGTGACCAAGTCATGACTGGAACCAGTAAGACCAAGATTTAGACGGCCTTAGAACGAGCAGAGACCAAGACCGGACCAGATAAAGATCCAGACCGCTGTAAGACGCACAGATTAGGACCAAACCTGCACAAATAACGACCACTCACTGAGTCAGCAGTTTTTCACCTACAGAAACAGGTTTTATTCACTGTATTATGCTGTTCACAAATCAATCGGGAGAATTTAGTGATAGACCTACAGATGTTTGAACCAGGCTTTAAACATAAACACGGGCCAAAACCAGTCCACCGAAGGGTCCAGTCCGGTCCACGGGATGAATTTATGAAAAAAGACCAAAAAAATGACACTAAAGATATTAACGATTATTTTAGTTGGAATCATCTTTGGAATAATCTGTGTCTTGAACTTCAATCAGCATCTTCTTTATCTTTACTTAAAAAGCAACTGAAAAGGAAATTTTTGTATTTATATCATTTGATTTTTTTTTAAAATCTTAATTATACTGAATTTTTATTCTTTTTTTCTTTTTAGTGTATTTCGTTTATTTGCTTAGGGAGGTATTTATATAAGCCTTTTTGGCTTCTAACCTCTCCTGCACAATGGTGTTATTTGCATAATCCTTTTTTTTTTCTCATTGTTGTTTGTGATGTGCAAATAAATAAATAAATAATTTTAGTTCAGGTTCCACATTCAACAAGACCAGTAAAATAACATAATAACCTATAAATAATGACAACTACAAAGTTTTCTCTTTGTTTTAATGTAAAAAAAAAAAGTACAATTACATGAAAATATTTACATTTATAAACTATAATTTTACAAAAAATGTGAAAAACCTGAAAAAATATGAACAGCCTGAAATGTCTTATGAGAAGTAAATGTACTTTTATCTATATTAAACCTGTTACTACATATTTTGTGTATTTGTAGATCCACTGTGATCTGTAAGTGATAATGAACATATATAAATAATAAAGTGAGGCAGAATATTGGTAAATTTGCACTTTTTTTTCTTAATGAATTTCTTTTTTCATGGTTGTTCATGTTATTCACATTTTTTTAAAGCGTAGCTTGTATTTGTAAACATTCTCATTCTGTAATTTTACTTTTTTCACTTTAAAACAGAAAAAAGTTTGTAGTTGTCATTTGTTTGTTATAACATTATTATTTTCTGGCTCTGCCCACTGCAGATCATATTGATATAAGATAATATCATAGAAATAATGACAATAACAAATTTATCTCTTTGTTTTAGTGTTAAAAAAAAAAAAAAAGGAAAATTACAAAAGCGTTTTTACATTTACGAGCAATCCTTTATCAAAAAATGTGAATAATCTGAAAAACTATGAAATGTCTTAAGAAACTGAGAGCAAATTTATTAAATGTTTTGTGTATTTGTAGATCCACTGTGATCTGTGAGTTATAATGAACATGTGTAAATGTGTAAATGATAAACGGAGGCAGAATATTGATAAAATTGCACTTTATTTTCTTACTAAACTTAATTTTTTCATGGTTGTTTATGTTATTTTTTTTTTTAAAGGATAGTTTGTAGATGTAAACATTTTCATTCTGTAATTTTACTTATTTCACTTTAAAACATATAAATTAAAGGTTTGCAGTTGAGATCATTTATATGTTGTTATGTTATAATAATATTTTCAGATCATACTGGGCAGACTGTGGGACCTGTTTGACCCTCTGGTCTTTGGCCACACTAATCAAAGCCTCGTTATAATGAGGTGGATGGATTTCATTCCAGCAGATATGACCAGACCTCCTCCTCCTCCTCTGGTCGTGGCGTCAGATCCAGGTCGACGGATGAATCTATTTGTTAACCCGTAAACCGACGATACCTCGGCTCAATCCCATCGATCGCAGTGGGATCACGGTGACCGATGGGGTGGGTTTGGCTGCAGATACATTTAGCTGATGACTGTGACGCTGAAGGCCCGGTTGGACTGTGACCTCTGACCCTCTGAGGGTCACCGGACGCAGGTGAAAACGATCCGTCACCGACCGACGCGCATCTGGGTTCACACGCAGCCGTCCTGTCGGTCATGATGGGATGGAAAACGTCACATCCATCACTAATGAGATGCAGAAACAGTGACATGCATGTGCACAGCGCTGGAGTCATGTGACTGTCGAGGAGGAAAGGGCACCGACTCCAAAAGCCAGCATGTTAACATGCAGAGGAGCAGAACGGAATAGAATAGAATAGAATAGAATAGAATAGAATAGAATAGAATAGAATAGAATAGAATAGAATAGAATAGAATAGAATTGTGCTGCAGGGACTTAAACTCTGCATTTCTATATAATATAATGTTGTAGTTTTAGATAAAAGAAGAGGAAACACAAGACAAACCTGTTCACTGATTAAATGAGCATGAATTCAATCCTACAAATATATTTGTATATATATTAAAATCCTTCTATACTGGCTGATGCTGACAGATATGCAGAAGGTGCAGGTTTTTATTGTAGGTCACTGGTGATGGTTGATCTGGTTCTGCTGGTTCTATAATTCTCCTCTGTTAGATAATACAGATCTGCTCTATCCCTGCTCCTCCTGCTCCTCCTGCTCCTCATAAACCCAAGTCACATCTGAGATAAACATTGGATCCGTAGATTATATCTGTTGATTATATCTGCCTGTTTTAAATTCTGATTTTAATCTCAGATCCTACATGATGTGGTTCCATACGTATGTGAAGGTGGACTGACTGACAGTACACATCCTGTTTAATGTCCACAGTTTATTCCACCTTAAATCCCACAGTCGACTCCATCTGATGTGGTGGAAGCAGCAGCCGACAGTGGCCTCATGGGAAACAGAGGGATTTATGGGTAGCAGCAGGGTAATCCACGCACAACTGTCCCCCACTCACAGCAAACATTAAATATTCATTTACACGTATGAGACAGTCTGCACAGTCTCATAGTCTAGAGTTAGGGGTAGGAACAGGGTCAGGAACAGGGGTAGATTCAGGGGTAGGAACAGGGGTAGATTCAGGGGTAGGTACAGGTGTAGATTCAGGGGTAGGAACAGGGGAAGGAACGGGGTAGATTAAGGGGTAGATTCAGGGTTAGGAACAGGGGTAGATTCAGGGTTAGGAACATGG
>JAPQRP010014695.1:0-16253 GCA_037367295.1 Apogon hyalosoma
GGAAACAAACTGAAGGAAAACAAACTGAAGTGAACAAACTGAAGGAGACAAATTGAAGGAAACAAACTGAAGGAAAAGAAACTGAAGAAAACAAACTGAAGGAAAACAAACTGAAGGAAACAAACTGAAGGAAAACAAACTGAAGTGAACAAACTGAAGTGAACAAACTGAAGGAGACAAATTGAAGGAAACAAACTGAAGGAAAACAAACTGAAGGAAACAAACTGAAGGAAATAAACCAAAGCAAACAAACTGAAGGAAAACAAAGTGAAGTGAACAACTGAAGTGAACAAACTGAAGTAAACAAAGTGAAGTAAACAAATTAAAGTAAACAAACTGAAAGAAAACTACCTGAAGTGAACAAAGTGAAGTAAACAAAGTGAAGTAAACAAATTAAAGTAAACAAACTAAAGGAAAACAACCTGAAGTGAACAATTGAAGTAAACAAACTGAAGTGAACAAACTGAAGTAAATAAAGTGAAGTAAACAAATTAAAGTAAACAAACTGAAGGAAAACAAACTGAAGGACACAAACAAAGTGAAGTAAACAAACTGAAGGGTACAAACTGAAGGAAAACAAACTGAAGGACACAAAGTGAAGTAAACAAACTGAAGGAAACAAACTGAAGGACACAAACTGAAGTAAACAAACTGAAGGACACAAACTGAAGTAAACAAACTGAAGGACACAAACTGAAGGAAACAAACTTAAGGAAAACAAACTCAAGGAAACAAACTGAAGGAAAACAAACTGAATGAAAAAAACTGAAGTAAATCAAACTGAAGGAAAACAAACTAAAGGAAACAAACTGAAGGAAAACAAATTGAAGGAAACAAATGGAATGAAAACATTTACGGTATTAATACTGTAGATTAATACAATTGCCATTTACAGTTTAAAGAATGATTTACCAAACAATTTTTATGTCACTGCTTATTAAATATAGTTTGATATTTATTTAAATGAATAAAATAATAACACTACAGTATAATACTAGTGTTTAAACTCATAAAATAATATTACCATAGTATAATACTAGTATATAAACTGATAAAATAATAATATTGTCGTATAATACTAGTATATTGTGAGGCACCACTCTCAGTGAGGTTAGCAGGATGTTTAGTCCTTCACACTTCCTGTTTTATTTTGGTGAGGGTTTTTTTTCCTGCTCCTGTGTGTGCACTGTGTCTATCTTGACAGTGTCCTCCACCTGCACCTGGGGCTCATTACCTCCTTTCCCTATATATACTCTCCTCTTCTCTGTTGTCAGTGTGTCTTTCATGCTTCATGTTGCCATGTGTCACTCGACCTTCTCCTGCGCCAAACCATGCTTTCTGGTAAAGTCTTAGTTCATGTTCATTGTTTCTCTTGAAGTATTTTTGTTAGTTTCGTGAGTCCACATTTGTGAAGATCTTTTTGTTAGTGCTTTGAATTCACGTTTGTGAAGATATTTTTATTCTACCTTTGTGAGTAATAAATACTCGTTCAACTAATGCTTTGACTTGGTCTTGTGCATTTGGGTCCTATTCTCATATGTTGTTGTGTGTATGTGTGTATGTATGTATGTATGTATGTATGTATATATAAAATAACACTAAAGTATAATAATAGCATTTAAACTAATAAAATAATTAAAATAATTGCTTGATGCCGATACGTTTTCTAGTTCCATCACAGACTTTGATGTGGTAGACTATTTCTGAATCCATATTGGTGATCATTTAAATTTCCACATTATGTGTATTTATCAAGACTATGAACAAATCATTTTTCTATTATTTTTGAAAATTGAGTGAGTACTGAAATGGGCCTGTAGTTCTAAAATAAATGTTTGTCTGTTCTTGTCAGTTGGAGTAACTCTTACTATCTTCATTCCTATACGTTTGTTCATTTCTACTGTGTTTTTCGTTCACTTCATATCAATATCAGATTAATCTTTGGATGTTTTTGTTTTAAAAGTTTCATTTCAGTAGGATTGATGTAGAATGATGTTACAATCCTATTTACAGCATCAACTGGAATTAAATTGCTCCCATACCCCTTTTTTTTTGCTAAATTATATTCCACTTTTATTAAACCCATCTACACTTTCTTTAACAGGATCAAATCTAGTGTTGTCATTTACCAAATATTTTGAGATTTCTGATTTTTTTTTTTTTTTGTCTTTATTTAAGAATCCTATTAATCACTTTACAAGTTCTCTGTATATTTTGTTTTTGTTGTTCAAATAATTGATGGAAATATTCCTTTTTGCTTTACCTCAAAATACAAATTTGTTCTTGTATTTTCTATATTTGATTTCTGATTGTTATTGTAAATTTGACGAAGTTTTTATAAGGAAAATGTTTCTTCTTACACGCCTTCTCTGACTACTTTGGCTCTAAAAGAGTTATTTTTCTTTAATTGTATTTTTTTTTCTTCTGGTCTATTCTTATATTAAACCTCAGTGTATCTTTCATAGGTTTTATTTGGGTCCATCAGAGGAGACATCAGTCTAGTTTAGATTACTGAGGTCCTCCTTAAAAGGCTGTGAAGCCATTGGTGTTCTAGTTCATTTATATTGTTTTGATTTAGCTTCAGTTTGATATTTACAGCGAAAGCAGGAAGACAATGCTTCTGTCCCTCACCAGAAGACCTCCAATTATCTAGGTCTGAGATGTGTTTGTAGACATATTGTGAATTTGGATGGTAGTTTCAGTAACTAACCCTAACTGGAAGGAGCATGTGCAGAACATCTTATTAATGAACTCTGCAGATTTTTATGGATTCATGAATTTAATAAGTCCATGTTTAAGTCACCACATATTATTTGTTCCTCAGTTGTGCTTAGGTTCAGCATTTCATTTACTTGTTCATTAAATGTGTCTGTGGCAGATGCTGCATTCCAGTCCTGGAGGTCCAATATATCTCAGCTGGAGTTAACTCCACCCACCTCAGAGTATCCAGGTGATTGATGTTGAACAGAAACACCAAACATGGAGCTCTCAGATCTACACTGCTGTTTACTTTGTCAGTGCAGAGACATTTGGACTGTGGACAGTCCAGTGTTCTCAAACGCAAACGAGATGGACTATGGAACACAGCGAAAACACACATTGTGTACATTTTCAAATTTCTTTCACTGTTTACGCTGTATCGTCTCTATATAAAATGCTTTTATTATTTCTGTTCACTGTCAATAACTCATATTTGTGGATGGCCATGGTTCAGGCGGTAGAGTGGGTCGTCCAATAACCGAAGGGTTGGCGGTTCGAATCCCGCTCTGTCTGTTGTGTCCTTGGGCAGACAGGTCACCCTCCTTGCCTCCAGCGTCACTGACACTGGTGTATGAATGTTCAGTGGTGGTGGGAGGGGCTGTTTGTAGAATGTGAGAGAGAATGAATAATGGATTAATAATGTAAAGCGCTATAGAAATCTAATCCAATATTATTTGTACCTCTGTCTTATCTTCATTCAGCCATCTTTCTGACAAAGCTACAATATTCTTTTTACATAAAGACTGCAATAACTCTTTTTTTTCCCCCTCCTGTTGAAATGTAAAACAGAAACATGTCCATCTGTATCAATATTTTCTTTGAACTGTTCCGCTGTAAAGTCATCACAGCTTACAGTATCTGTCAGCCCACCCTCACATTTCTGCACATATTTAACTCTATCTTTTCATGGACAACAGTGTAGAAATGACACTGACCCTGTGTACGCTAGTCAGTGTACAGCTGGTCTAACAGTGTCCATTTACTGTCCCTCAGAATAACTCCACACACACATTGTCTAAACTGTCCAACTAAAGCCAGTCCACCCCTCAGTGAAAATGTCCACATTGGTCTAAAGTGTCTCTATTTTGCGTGTCCTTCATTATTGTCCATCTGTGCCTTAACCCTCTTGGACATGGAGTTGAGCAGAGCTCCACAGGTTCCACTGACTCCTCCTCCACTCCTCCATGACCACATCGTGGAGCTGGTGGAGGTTGCGGACCTTGTGCACCTCCACCTTTTGTTTGAGGAGGTCCCACAGATGCTCAGTAGGGTTTAGGTCTGGAGACATGCTTGGCCACTCCATCACCTTCACCCTCAGCTTCTGTACCAGGGCAGTGGTGGTCTGGGAGGTGTGTTTGGGGGGGTTCTCATGTTGGAATACTGCTCTGTGGTCCAGTTTATGAAGGGAGGGGCTCATGCTCTGCTTCAGTCTGTCACAGTAAGTGTTGGTGTTCATGGTTCCATCAGTGAACTGTAGCTCCCCAGAGCCAGTAGCACTCATGCAGACCCAGACCATGACACCTACTACCATGCTGGACGGTAGGATTAGGCTGAGTTTAGGAATAGACTCAGAGTTTAGGATAAGAAATCAGTCTAATCCTAAAATCATTCTAATCCGGAACTCAGTCCAATCCTAAACTCACTCAAATCCTTAACTCTGAGTCTAATCCTAAACTCAGACTAACCCTAAACTTTTAGTTTAATCCTAAACTCTAACCCTAAACTCTGAGTCTAATCCTAAACTCAGTCCAACCCTAAATTTATATTTTAATCCTATACTCGGTCTAATCCTAAACTGAGTCTAATCATAAATTCTCAGTCTAATCCTAAATTTAGTGTAAACCTAAACTCTTAGTCTAACCCTAAACTCAGTGTAATCTTAAATTCAGTCTAACCCTAAACTCCTAGTCTAATCCTAAACTCAGTCAAACCCTAAATTCTCAGTCAATTCTAAACTGAGTTTGTTGAAGCTGCATTCTTGAACAGGTCTCTGGAAGTGGAGAAGCCGGTGGTCGTGCAGGGGCGGAGCTCACCTGTATCTCCTTCTGTGCAGCTTGAGGTAGATCCATGGGTTTTGGTTTCAGATCCACATACCTCCCCACAGACCAGGACAGTTTCAGATCCACATACATCTCCACAGACCAGGACCGTTTCATTCCTCCGTCATGATGTTCCTCAAGTTGAAGCTGTTTTTGGTCCGCACTGCCAGAGGGTTAGGATTGGGTTAGGCCGAGTTTCGTTTCATTTCATTTCATTTCATTGATTCACTCTAATCTACATGGTTGGAAAGGAGCAGGATGAAGAAAATTTATAATCCCTGCCCCTTTCTTGAAACATCTGCTTACATAAGATAAACTGCTGTTACAATAAACAGTTTACATGACAGTCAATGAAAATAAAACATCCAAAATCCATAAGTAAAATTATTTCATTACATGCTTTTATAAAGCTTCTCTATTCTCTCCTATAACCTCTTAAACTGAAAAATATTTTTTACAGCTCTTCCATTTCCACAGAATTCCACATCCTGACACCCACAGCAGAAACACACATTTGCTTTACATTAGTCCGAACCCTTTGCTGTTTAAATTTAAACCTCCTTCTGTTTTTCATCCTGTGATACTAAAACAAATAATCTCTGCAAATTTGCAGCAAACGTCCATTTCTTGTTCTAAACACAATCAACAGTGTCCTTAATCCAGCTAACTCTATAAATTTAAACAATCCTGATTTAATAAACACCTCATTTGTATGTTCCCTGAAATCGACATTATACATGATCCTTATTGCTCTTTTCTGTAACAAAAACCATGGCTTTGTGTTATTCATATGTTGCCCCATACTTCAATGCAGTAATTTAAATATGGCATAGTAACTGAACAATATAAAATTCTCATTGCTTTATAATCCAACACATTTTGCTTTAGTCAATTCAGAAATATTTTTAGACACCTTTTTTTTTTTTTACATAAGTAATATGTGGCTTCCACATTAATTTATCATCCACTATTACACCCAAAAAATGAATTTCTGAGACCTTTTCAATCGCAACACCATTAATAGATATTGAAACGAATTCTTTTTTTCTATTTGTGAACACCATGAACTTAGTTTTATTCCAATTCACCAATAATTTGTTTATATTGAACCATCTCATTCTCTGTTTTCTGTTCTGACATTTTAAAATCATCTCCTCAACAAATTAAGCTTGTATCATCAACAAACAATATAAACTGCATTATCTTTGATACATCACATATGTCATTAATGAATAAAATTAATCATTTTGGCCCCAGAACAGAGCCTTGTGGAACTCCACATTCAATTTTTAAACAATTAGACCTTTTCTCAGCAAACTGTCTGTTGTGTAAATAACTTTTCAACCAAACTAAAACAACTCCTCTCATACCATATGAACATAATTTGGAAATTAAAATGTTGTGGTCTAATGTATTAAATGCTTTCTTTAAATCGATAAAAACTTCTATTGTGTATTTTTTTTCTGTTGCATTTGTGATTTCTTCTATCATGTTCATTCATGCTAGAGCTGTGGAATGATTACCTCCAAAGCCATTTTGACTTTCATTTAGCAAATTATTCTCAATAAAAGAATCTAATTTTTGTACAAATAATTTTTCAAGTACTTTAGAAAATTGTGACAGTAAAGATACTGGTCTGTAATTAGTCAATTTCTGTTTGTCTTTAAACAGTGGAATGACCCTTTCCATCTTCATTCTGTCTGGAAAAACTCCTTTGCAAAAGGAAAGACTAAAAACATGACTTAAAGGCTTTGTTATCCAGTCAATAGTCTTTTTCATGATAATCATGTCAATTCCATCACTGTCTATAGAAGTCTTGTTTTGGCATTTTGTGACCACAGATCTAATATCCACTTCACTCACACTATTAAGGAACATGGACTGAGTCCCTTTATTTGCTTCCTTCCAACCAGTGGTTATTTGTTCATCCTGCTTCTCTATTGAGTTTGCAAGATTGGGTCCAATATTTACAAAATAATTAAAATCATTGGCTATTTCATTCATATTTTCTATAACATATTTACCATTAGTGAAATGCTTAGGTAGACTTGTAGCTTTAAGTTTATTTCCTATTACTGTGCTTAATATTTTCCACATTTTTATATTACTTTTGTTGCCCTCTAGCATTTTACTATAATAATCATTTTTTTTGCTTGTCTCAAAATGGTTGTCAGTTTATTTTTATATACCTTATATTTCTTTTCTGCTGTCTGTGTTCTAAATTTCATGAAGTCTCTATATAAATTATTGTTTTTACATGCTGTCTGTAAACTCTTCATTATCCAGGGCTTTCTCTCATAATTTTTTGTTTTTTTGCTTATATTGTATTTTTGGACAGTTCTTATCATACAGTGTCAGGTACTTGTTTAGAAAAACCTCCTATGCATCATGCTCACTCTTGCATGCCTATAAACATTCTCATTTTTCACCTCCATATGACAGCCATAAGTTACAAATATAGGTAAATGGTTGGTTATATCATTTATAATCAGCCCACTTGTGACATTGTTGTCCAATACAGTTATGTATATATTGTCAATTAATGTTGCTGCAGGTGGGGTAATCCTACTAGGCTTAGTTATCACTGGGTATAATAAACCCCTACTGCATAATGTCTGAAAAATCAGATGTCACGCTATGTGTGGATGCTTTTAACAGATTTATGTTATGGTCTCCACCAAGGGAGTAGGTTTGATTTTGACATTGGTAGGGACACAAAGTGCTCCAAGGCAGCACTCCTGAAAGTTGATGTGTTTTTGTATTTGCAATCATAATTTCATGTCATGCAGAACTGATTAAACAAGTGAACAATCATAGTCAGAAAAAAAAATCAGTAATTGACATGTTTATAATGCTTTATCTGAATATCTAAAGAGAATACAAGACTTGAATGCATTCTGCAACGTTATTCTCATGACTAACATATCCATCATTATTTAACCTCACCTGTGAATTTCCAGCCTCTCTTCAGCTTCACCTTCTCTACCTCCTCCAGCCTCTTCTCCTCCATCTCCTCTATCACCTCCTGCCTCTCTACTGTCTGTCACCTGACATAAATATGTTGATACATATGAACAGATTAGGGGATACAATGATCATAGAGTTTGATGGTACAGTTATTACCTGGGCAAAAAGACTTTTACTTTCAATTAATACATGTAATTTATTCCCCAAAAATATGGATAAAATCACGAGCATCAAGAATCTGAGGTTTTATTGTAGTTTCCCCACAAATTTTCTTTTTTTTTTCTTCCAGAGAAAGACATGAAAACAATGAGTAAAAATAACTTTGAAAAGTCTATCTGTTTGGCATTAAATATAGTGTTTTATTCAATATCTGTACTGTTCAGCCTCTGCAGTTCTATACCCTCAAAGTAACTTACACTTTAACTCCTAAAGAAGTGTCTTATGTCCAGTTTTCTTTTCTTTCACATCCTTCAAATCCTAATTACCAAGTACACACACAAACAGACACAAATACAAATGTAAAACATAACAGGCTTGCACTTGAAAACCCTCAGCCTGACTTATAAAAAATCTTCCAAATATTGACTATCACTGACATGATTTGCAATATGTAAAATACTTGAGACTAAAACTGGAATTGGTTTGTGCAATAGATGTATAAAGGAATCCAAGATTTACGTAAAACAGTCCATACGGTGGAAAAGCATGAATGTAAATGAACCATAAGAGAAATAAGTTTAAGAGAAATAAATATACAATGAGAAATAATTCAAACTGTTTAGATTCTAATGTTTCAGATCATGTGAGTTGGTGTCATGGCTTTAACAGTGAATAAGAAATAAATGACAGAATCTACAAAGTGGAATAAATGGAATAAAGATTACAACATGTCAAGAAAACATGTCAAGGAAATATAAAGGGTGTGTTTCAAGTTTATTGTACAGAAATTTTGATTTCTTTTTTTTTTTTGTATTTTATTTTGGGTTTTTTTCTGTAATTTGAAGCCCCCTCCAGCAGATGGCGCCCTAGGCAGCTGCCTGTGGCCTTTTCTCAGACTGGACTCTAACATTGCACTATTAACTTTTGCATTAACATTAGGGCCATTTTCACAGGCTTCAGTTAATTATTAGTGACAATTATACTTGTTTAGTTCCATTTCTCACCCATTCCTCCACTCTATCGTCTCCACTGTCAGTGAAGCTGAACAGGAAGTGGCGACGCCAGTATTCATTTTTCTAAATGATTCATAATGATTGTTTACAGAGGCATTTTTATTCATCCCTCTTTTTTTCTTAACCATGCTGTCACTGTCACGTCCAATTTGGATTCACACTGAGTGTAGTTCGAGTATGTGCAGATACCCACAGAGTGTATATGGCTGACTCCGGCCATCTCTGTGAGGGTCTGAACCTAGCGGCCTGACTTATCAGTGCATGGCAAAGTTTACAGACAGATGGACGACCAACTGATGACAATACCCTGCAGCCAGTGTGACCGAGGGTAATGACACCACTGATATTCAAATTCGTCCAGCTGACATGACCCAGTCAGAAAAAAATATACCAAACGTGTTGACAACTTACGCTACCAATCGAACTGTCCAACTAGCAGGTTGCGGTTTTGCTAATGTACATATGATTGGCTGTCAGCGCTGTCACTCCAGAGTCAATTGGAGAGCGATATTTAGGTTGGAAGCAGAGACCAACTGTTAACTCTTTGTGTGCCATAATCACTGACTAAACTAAGGACAGTGGTAGTGACTACACAGTAGTGGCTGGATATTGGTAGGGACGTGTCCCTAGCGTCCCTATCCAATTCTATGCCCCTGGTCTCCACAGAGAATACAGGTTTTATTTTCACTGAACTTATTCATCAATTCTTCCACTTTGTCCTTAAATATTTCACTGTTTGACCCTGGAGATCTGTATATGCATGAAACAATGACATTATGCGTCCTCTTAATTTCACATTCCACAGTTATACATTCCATTAAGTTATCAATTACAGTAGTCATATTTTCAACTGGCCTACATTTCATATTACCGTCACAGAACAGGGCCATTCCCCCTCCTCTCTTATAGGTTCGGTTGACATAATGCAGATCATAACCATCCATATGAAAAGTAGTACCTTTCTCGTTTCAACCATGTTTCTGAAAGGGCTATGACTTTAAACTTACTTATAACTGTATGTACAAAATCCTCGATCTGACTTAAGTTTGTGTAAAGACTTTTACAGTTGAAATGTATTAATGAAAATGTATTACCCAAATCAACAGTGTTATTCAATTGATCCTCAGTATAGTATTCACATGTATCACGGATGGAATTAAAGACATGGTGTTCAGGATCTACCTCAAGTTCAAAATCATGGATTTTGTGATCAGTGTAGTCAAACCTCAAAAAGGTTTGAGGAGATGATGAAGTCATTTGGCTTTAGATTACCACAGTGTCTTCAAGTCTTCATGCTTCACCTATTCTTTGTCGTTTTCCTCTCCTTCTCCGTACTTTTTCATTACACTTAACAATGCCTTTACTCCAGACATGATCTTTTCCGGGTTCGTGCCCCTCCTGCGCACTGTCTCCCACCCAGCAGCTTTCAGTATGGACTCCAAGTTGGACTCCCTGGGCGTCATCTCCATGGCAACTCCATAGTCATGCACTCCCTCTGCTGCGTGCCAGGGATCATGAAACATCCTCACCTTTACTCCTGCCTCTGTTATCTTCAGCCTTGCAGGAAAAAGCACACGCGCACTTTTATCCCTCTCCCTCAGTTGCTTCATGGCATCCCTGTATTTTGCCCTCTCCTGAAACACTTTGGTGGTGAAATCTTCATCAAAATACATCTGGGTGTTGTCTTCCAGCCTAATCTCCTTTTTTGCCCAAGCGGCCCTGAGCCCCATCTGTCTCATCTCAACTTTGGAAGCGAACTAGAATGGATCTGAGTTTGTTACTGTTGTGCTGGATCAGCTGTCCAGAATGGTACGCTCTTTCAATTGGTATGTCCCCCTCTATTTTCAGTGTGTCTCGTAAGGCCTTTTCCACAAACCCAATCATGTCACTTCCCTCGGACTTTTCAGGTACTGCATAAATTCTCAAATTCTTCCTTCTCGATCGGCCCTCAATGTTCTCACATTTTCCACTAAATCCTTTTGAATACCTTTGACAATGTGGCTTCCTGATCTTCATTTGCTGCAATCCTCGACTCCACTTCATTCATTCTTTTTTATCCAGGTCTTTGATTTTTTTCTTAATATCACTTATGTCAAAATTCTGAGTGGTTACCTGGCGGAATTCTCCGATTTCTCTCAAAATTTTAGTGACTCCTTCCACATTTTCCTCCTCAGACACCGAGTCAGCTGTTTGACATTCTCTTTGTGTGGATGTTTTCCTCTTGGACTTCATTTTACTTCTTATTCTCGCCTTTTTTAATATATCTATAGAAGAGGTATTATTTGATACACCTCTATATTGTCGGCTATCAATTACTGGAACTTTGCCAATATTTTCGTAGCTGTTTATAGTTGTTTATTCTCTGGCAACTATCTGATCACAGTGCCATCAGTGCCATTTTGCAAAAACAGAGTTAGGGTTAGGTTAGGCTGGGTTAGAGTTAAGTTAGGCCGGTTTAGGGTTGGGTTAGGCCAGGTTAGGGTTGGATAGGGTTGGGCCGGGTTAGGGTTAAGTTAGGCTGGGTTAGGCTGAGTTAGGGTTAGGTAGGGTTGGGCCAGGTTAGGGTTGGGTTAGGCCGGGTTGGGGTTGGGTTAGGCTGGGTTAGGTAGGGTCGTGTTAGGCCGAGTTAGGGTTGGGTTAGGCCGGGTTAGGGTAGATATTCACTGACACTGATCAGAAATAAAGTGTTTGATACTGATGAATGTCAAACCAAACCATGCCTTCATAGAGCAGAGGCAGGACTCACTGTTGGATTTATGACAACAATCCAGTGGAAAATAGTCAAGTTTAACATAAACATATGTTAAATATCTATAAACAGTGATGCTCATAATGCATGCAGGAGTCCAGCTGTAAACCCTAGAATGTGCCCTGTTCACGCTGGAATCATAATTCAAACATAAACCAGGTTTGTTTTTATTTTAAGCAAAAATTGTTTAGTTTCCCTCAAATGCATTTATCTCCATTTTATTTTTAAATGTATTTATTTTGCACATGGTTAGAATTAAGTGATGATAATTACATGTGTTTTATGTACTTCATCTGGAGTTTTGTCCATAAAGGATGGAATATTGGATTTCAGTCTCAGTACAGTCCTCAGTGAATGCCTTCACCTCACAAACATGGGACTTGATCCCTAATCCATGTCTGTATGAACTCAGGGAGGGCAGACAGGAACTACTAAGACTTTCCCTGATTTCGCATCAGCCATTTTGAAAAAGCTGCTGTGAGTCCATCCCACCATATCAAGCATTAACATCGTGATTTCTAATTAAGATCCACCAAACAAAATGATAGCACTCATGAAGGGTCATGGGGGGGTACACAGTAACCCCTCCAGGCCCATGGACTAGGAGAACTGGCCTACCCATGTTCCTTATTATCCTACATTTGGATTTAACCTCTTTCATGATAATACATCAGGAATGGAAAATTAGTTTAATTTATGATCCAAATAGAATTGGACATTTGAAAGACATCCACAGATGTTGGACTGCTTTCATGGGAGCCATGTCCTCCCTCTGTGGGAGCTGAGCGTTCTCTGCATCCCACCTCAGTCCAACACTCAAGTCCATCCTCTGACCTGCTGTCGTTGGATCCCACATAATGTCCACATCTAGGACATTTGTTGTCATTATGACCACGTCAACCCAAACCTTCGGGCACACAGGACAGGTTGGTTGGTTGACCCCCACGACCCCAGTGGATCTGACTACAACCAAGTGTCCATACGTGACACTGAGGCGTGAGAGCGTGTTGGACAGATGACACGTTGTGTCCAGCACCATCGTGTCCACTGCTGGCACCTTTGTGTCCCTGAGGGCGTTCTGTCAGTTGTGACGTGTGTGTCACATTTAACAATATCAAACATTCAAGGCTTTAAACTAAACAAACTTGTTTATTTGGTAACTTTGGTTTTATTTTCACTCAAATGACATCGGCCGCACAGGCCCCTCCCACTGCCCATAACCCCCACCCATACACCAAACAAAACAAAATAAACAGACATAAGCCAAATAAAACCAGAGATTATTAAAAACAAAAACCATATAGATTTAAAGAGACCACACCCAATTTTAGGTCTCAGGAGCCTTATTGGTCCAGAGCAGTGACATCATCAGGTGAGAGTTTAATTAATACAAATCAAAAACTGATCAGTAATAAAAATCCAAAGGTCAGACAAACGTCAGACATACTCAGGAGCCCTGAGGATTCTGGGATTCCACTGCAGATGATGGTTCCTGTGGAAAGAAGAATACAGTAGAACTCAGAATGTGTAGAGCATTCTTTCAGTGCCTGGAAAAGCAGTTGACTGACCTACAAACAGGCCCTGAATATGACTAAAACTGGATCTGACTTATCCTTAATAGAAGGAAGCAAGAAAAACCCCAGGTTTGTGTTCAGTACTGTAGGCAGGCTGACAAACAGTCCCAGTTCAGTACCGTAGATCCCTCTGTCCCAGATACAAACAGTCCCAGTTCAGTAGATCCCTCTGTCCCAGATACAAACAATCCCAGTTCAGTAGATCCCTCTGTCTCAGATACAGTCACAGCTCAGTAGATCCCTCTGTCCCAGTTACAGTCACAGCTTAGTAGATCCCTCTGTCTCAGTTACAAACAGTCCCAGCTCAGTAGATCCCTCTACCCCAGTTACAAACAGTCCCACCTCAGTAGATCCCTCTGTCTCAGTTACAAACAGTCACAGCTTAGTAGATCCCTCTATCCCAGAAACAAACAGTCCCAGCTCAGTAGATCCCTCTGTCTCAGTTACAAACAGTCACAGCTTTGTAGATCCCTCTCTCACAAATACAGTCACAGCTCAGTAGATCCCTAGATAGTGTTTATTATGCAGTTCCATAGATGTTGTAATTCAGTTTTCTGTGCATCAGTTGCATCCATGTGTCTCCCCCTACTACCCACCTTGCCCGGTTTTAAAATCACTGCATTGGCTCCCCGTATGTTTCAGGATTGATTTTAAGGTCCTTTTAATGATTTTTAAATGTCTTAATGGTCTTACTCCTTCCTATCTTTTAGACTTTCTTTTACCTTATGAACCCTCGCGGACCCTCAGGTCCTCTGGCAGTGGCCTTTTAATTGTTCCTAAAGTTAACATGAAGACCCACAGTAAAGCAGCTTTTCAGCATTATGCCCCTCACCTATGGAACAGCCTGCCAGGGAACCTGAGGAGAACCTGTGGGGAACCTGAGGGCCGCAGAGAATGATCACGTTTTACGATAATGTAATTACACTGCTCTGATTTGGCTCTGCTTAGCTCTTGGCCTGTGGAAAAGCAAACCGGTTCTTTGGAGGCATCAGTATGGAACCATTTAAGCACCGGCTCTAGCACTGGCACCAAACTAGCACCAGCTTCTTTTTGGTGGAAAAGGGTTATATGTGGTCTACATGAGGGCTGCTTCGCTCATGCCTATGAGGTCTACATGAAGGCTGCTCCTCTAATGCCTATGTCCCATTCTAATCTCTGCACTAAGATACTGGGGTCCACTGGATCAAAAGCTGCACTCAGGTCCAACAGAACCAGGATCCAGACCAGTCCATGGTCAGCAGCTAGTACCAGGTCATTAGTACCTTTCACTAGCGTAGTTTCAGAGCTATAATGAGCTCAAAGCCAGACTGTAAATGTTCCCATAAACTATTGTCCTGCAGGTGCTGACACAGCTATGGAACTACCACTGAGTCTAGGACTGTGGAGAGGAAGGGCCGATTAGAAATAGTCCTGGATTTGGACAGAATGTCAGGGTCTAGAGTAGGTTTGTTCAGAAGTGGTTTAAGAACTGGATATTTAAAAGACTGAAGCACCAACACAGTTATTAATCAGGTACTGATTATATTTAGGAGAGTGTCAATAGTTAGGGCAGACAATCTGTAAAAGTTTGGTTGGGATTGGGCCTAAGAGGCAAGTCCAGGATTTAGAAGACATGATAGATGTTCCATCAGCTTGGTCTACAGTGGAGAAATTACATAATATTATAGAGGGGTTTATAGGAGAGCCTAGGTTTCATGTAGGAAGTTTTCTGCCATCCAGGTTTTAATATCTGAGATACAGTTAAAAAAGGCATCAATTAGCAGAGTGTCTTCAGGAGACATGTAGACCACATAGACCACGTAGACTTCAAAGGCATTACAGGAGCAGCCCTCTGCTGGTTTAAATCCTATTTATCTAATAGGTACCAGTTTGTCAATGGAAACCAACAATCATCACCATATTCCACAGTTAGTTATGGAGTACCGCAAGGGTCAGTCCTTGGGCCCATTTTGTTTACGCTGTATATGCTGCCTTTAGGTAACATCATTAGAGAACATGGCATTAATTTACACTGTTACGCAGACGATACACAACTGTATTTATCGATTAAACCTGGTCAGACCAAGTGGATAAAGTAAGTACCTGTGTCCGAGACATAAAGACCTGGATGAGCGCTAATTATCTTTGACTGAACCCTGATCAAACAGAAGTCATTATAATGGGCCCTAAAAGTGTGAGAGACTCCCTAACTGACCAAATAGTCACCCTGGACAATGTGAGTGTAGCCTCCAGTGCTATAGCTCAAATCCATATTTATTTATAAAGCACAAATTTAAACAACCACAGAGGTTTCCAAAGTGCTGTACAATAAAATAAATACAATAAATCATAATAAAAGATGTAAAAAAAATTTACTAAGATAAGAACACGAGACATGATAAATAGATAAATAAATAGACTGTCCACCCCAGATAAAATATCCGTGCATCAGACAGTGTGGAGGCCTGTCTAATGTGTAGTGGGAGTTCATTCCATAGTTTTGGAGCCATGACAGAGAATGCTCGGTCCCCTCTGAGCTTTAACTTGGTTTTTGGAACCCTCAGGAGGAGCTGGTCAGCTAACCTGAGGGATTGGCTGGGTGTGTAGGGGTACAGGAGCTCAGAGAGGTAAGCTGGGGCCAGACCATGTAGACATTTAAAAGCAAATACAAGAATTTTAAAATTAATTCTAAAATGGATGGGAAGCCAGTGGAGTGAAGCTAAAATTGGTGAAATGTGTTCAAACTTTCTTGTGCCAGCTAAAAGATGTGCAGCAGCGTTCTGAACAAGTTGAAGATGTGTGACCGAGGACCCACCAACCCCCATGTAAAGTGTATTACAGTAATCCAGCCAAGTGGATTACAGTTTCAAAGTGCTGTCTACGAAGAAATGGTTTTATTTCTGCCAGCTGCCTTAACTGGAAGAAACTTGATTTGACCACAGCTTTAATCTGGCTGTCAAATTTAAGATTTGCATCGACTTTTACTCCCAGATCACTAACTATGGGCTTGGCG
>JAPQRP010014734.1:0-40809 GCA_037367295.1 Apogon hyalosoma
TGGGCTTCACTGCTGAGGCTGCTGCCCCCGCGACCCGGACCCGGATAAGCGGATGAAGACGAGTACGAGTACGAGTATATATAATTTTTTTTTAAATTTATTTATTTATTTTTGGTTTTTAAGACCCCTATATTGATTTAATTATTTATTTATTAAGTTGCTTCTACATGGCATTTTCTGCTAATGTTTCTCTGTATTGTTTATCAGTGCTATAACAATGTATATATCTATTATCTATATCACAAAATCCCCCAAATCTTAAGCACCAAACCTTAAAGCACAGTGCTGAAGGCAGATCTTTTGTGTGTAGAGCAGGATTTTCACAGTGTGGAATTAATGTTAGCACTTAAAACTTCATTGTTGTTGCTCATTTTAGTGTTCCAGGAAAACAACTCTTTTCAGCGTAACGTAATTGAAGAGGAAACAAGACTTCTGCACCAAGCTTTAGTTTCAAGATGTTGAAAACCTTCCCAGTAACAAGGGGTTTTGATCGATATAAGTGTTTTCAGACAAGGGGTTGAATATGTGACTGACAGCTGTAAATGCCAGTAGATGTAACGCTATGCCATAGCTCATCACAAAAGAAAAAGGCAGCTCCCATAACAATAATATTATGTGTTCCCTTTTCCATAGCAGTACAAAGTGGTGCAGGTCTTTTTTATATTTAATCTTCTGATTTGGACACAGAAGAGAGAGCTACAGAAAATCATTTTTCCTTGTTTTTGCATCCCATGGCATTAAGTAAAGGTTCTGAATACTTCAGTTATTAATAAAGTAAGGTAAGGTTCCCCGACCCCACTGAATGCTAGCTGCTGTAGCCTGAGTCTGACCCATACTGTAGAGTGTTGGCATGACTCTGTATAATTGTGCGGGCAGCCCCTCCTTCACAGTGCATTTCACAGCTAATGGAATTCTGTAAGCTGTTTGTCTCCCCAACTGTCATTGCTGGGCAACATCCCTCTCTGTGACTCTCTCCATCTGTGATGCTGGGAGGCTTCCCAGGGAGCCAGAACCGATGTCCCCAGGGTCTTAAAGAAACCACCACACCCACAGGAGCTTTGGCTTGCTCTGACTTTACCTCCCTATGTCAATGGGGTCATCATGATGTCACTGCTCCAGAGCCGTCTATGCTCCGCCCTCTGTTCCACCACACTCTGCTTCAGTATCTGTGGGAGTTGCCTGCCTGTTTCTGCTCCCCCTCCTCTCTCTGTAATGAGGACACTATTTTTCATGAGGTTTAGATCAATAAAGTAAGATGAGGAAAATAAGGAGGGGGCCTGCAGAACTCCACGACTTCCAAATCTTCCCACATGAACTCTTCCCTCCCAGATCCCCTAGCCATTCCCCAGATATTGTCTGACATGCATCAAGAGGCCAAAGCCTCCACTTATTGCTTTTTATTAGCACTGATCAAACGTGAACACTTGTTAATGACCAACAAAAACCAGAGATGTGATGACTTCTTTGCCTCATAAATAGGCAGTGAGAGAACAGATGCTTTGGAATGGCTCCACAGCAGCTTCTCAAAGTGATTAGAAAGAGACGTCACATTACTTTGACAGCACTTGATTCACTGATGTTGACATAGTGTTATCCTTTTACAACTAGAATGATGGAATCTATTAGCTGGGCAGCGGTGTGGCTAATCATGGCAGAACAGAATCAGCCAACATGAGGAATAAAATCCCAGTTGGAGGCAGATGGATATGAAAGTTTTGCTGCATTTCTTAATTGGATACAAGCTATGTTAAGCATATTTTTATTGGGAATGTACCATGGCATGCCTTCTTCTGGAAACAACCCAGGTGGTTAATATTCTGCAGTGAATTGGAGATTATAAAGGAATGTGGGTCTGTTTTAAATGTGTGTTTGATGCGGGTTACACTGCCTTCAGCATCGTGGAAAAAGGGCGTTAAGCAAAATTGTCAAACTACTAGCAGAGATGTGAAATGCATACTTAAACGGAAATATGTATTTAGTACATTATTGAATAAAAATGAATAAGAACAATATGAGATATGTTTTGAGTGAAGATTAAATGTTGCAGAAAAATGAAATTGTCTCCTCATGAATGCTTTTTGACATGTTCCATGAATTGATTCTCTTGATGATTCAATGATGACTCTTGATGATTGAACCAATAGGTTGTATTTTGTACGCTGGATTCCATTTGAGCAACAGGATGCTGATGTTACTTTTGTATATCCTGATGCATTACCTATTGGTGCACTAGTAGCATCACATGGTTTTCAGGGTTTGTGACAGGAATGGGAATTGAGAACCAGTTCTTTTTGAGAAGCAGTTCCCGGTAGCTCAGCTCCTTGGAATCGTTTGCCTGCTTGCTTAACAATTCTACTTATTGATTCTGCCTTCGTTACACATGTGTGATGATGTCGCACGTACACTGCATTGTTTTGGTTTAGAATGTAGCCAACATGGCGTTGAGGCAGAAACACTCCAAAGTATGGCTATATTTCACGCAAAAAAGATGACACCAGGGCCACTTGTAACACTTACAAAGCTTCTATTTCTTCAAAGGGGGGAAATCATAGAGGCATAGAGGAATTAGTAAAGCTTTACAGTTGTATGGTGTGACACCCCCACCACCCAAATCGGGCCCAGTTTCATCTGTTATTATTATTTGTGCATACTGTATATATTGTATTTTCTGTTCAGAGATGGAAATATAAAAGACAGTTAATGCAAACAAACCCATTTGTACTCTTTTATTCCCTCACCCAATGAGATTGATAAGAGAACTGATAAGGAATCGGATCAATAAGCAAGATCCATAATTGAATCGGAATCATTCAATTCTTATCAATCCCCATCCCTAGTTTGTGATACTGACCATGCCAGACTGGCAAAAGTGGCATATGCTCAACACATTCTGTTTTGAAAGCAAATGACTTCCCTTTAAGCTGTTTGCTCCAATCAAGTATTGACTCAGAGACCAAGCAAAGACAGCTTTACCATCCTCGAAACCTGAAAACCTCTATGGTAATTAAAGTGCACTGTTTGCCCCTGGATTTCTCTCTGCGGCACCAGTTTGTCCCGTGGCGGCCTGTCAGAAAATAAATTGCTGGAAAGGGTCCTGAGGAGGTCTTGGCTTAGGTGTTAGTTGTTTCCTATGGACTGGCCCCCAGTGGGATAGAAAGGAACAGTGTTTCCTGTTGAAGTCTTGTGGATGGCATCCATCCCTTCTCCCTTTGTCTCCCATGTGTTTTCTGGTTTTCCAGTCACTAAAGGGCAGAAGCCAAACACTGAGGTTGCCTCCTAGAAGGTCCCAAGGGAAGCTGGTGAGGGGCTCTTAGTCCTGTGATTGATGGACCAGATCCTTCCCATCTTAGTAGAACAGCCCTAAGGCCGGGTGGTCCACAGAATGATTGTACCAAATTAGCAATTAATGATTTCTGTGCAGCTGAATAACCCATCTAACTAAACCTCTCCTCTATCATCCACCCTACTGCCTGTCTTTCCGCCATCTCTTATTTTGCATAAGCTCTCCTTTTATTCAGATGCCCATAGCAGTCTCAGCAGTTAATTTTGGAAAAAAAATACAGAGAACGCTCAATTATTTTTAGACTTCATTTAGAAACAACTCAGTTTTAACAACAACTCTAATCAAGGAATCCCAAGGATTTTGATTATACTTTACAGGTCATGGATTTTAGGCAAATATTATTGAACAGTTGCCAGTGGAATGCAAGACACAATTGAATGGAGATGGACAATAAATTAGTGAAGGGTGACAAAGTCTTTTGTGGAACAGGACTAAATAGATGGGCAACAATCGGAAGTTTCTGTCTGTGCTCTCAACGGATACAGACCAGTCTGGTTCTAAACTCTTTGTAACCATGGGTGACACTAATGATGCGCAGCTTGAGCTCACTCTTGCAAGCCACTGCCTGTGTAGTTCTATGTTTTCTACGCAAATGACTACTGAAACAAGCGTGAGAACAGACACATTATTAGATTTTCTCTGTAATGTTTTGTGTGAACATATAAGTTAGATAGTGCTTATGATAACTTTATGTAAATGTTCAGAACATATGTTTCTGATTTACAGTAGCCTAGTATTTAGACACTCCTAACATCATGACTTCTTAAACTTAGCTTCAAAATTCCTTACATCAAACAGACAAGTCTCTCTGTGCTTTATTAAAAATGAACCCTAAAAAAGACAACTAGTGTTCAGAAGGGCTGTTGACACATCTCAATGCTGACTTTCAGCAATTGATGTAAACAAGTTGCCCCAAGGGGAATATGTACTAAACCCAATCTTGAAAATAAGCAATTTATATCCTAAGTGCCCATAAAGTTTTATGAACATATAGTGTAAATGTGTATTTTGTGCGTGCCAATAAGATAATTGTTAACTGCTGGTATGAAATTTAGGCTGTCTACACTTTTTGCAACATCTTAATCTTTATGAAGCAGTTTGAAGATGGTTAATTTTAAGAAGCTAAAATGAACTCATGCTGTATCATAGTGTTACTAAATACTGTCCTCTCATCCCTGCTAATAAGCTTTATTGAGACTCAAGGTCCTTCCCCACTGGGCTTCTCTCTGCATGTGCACCCTGCTGTCACACAGGCCAGACTTTCCCTGATCCCATCACTGCAGGTGGGCTTACCCACCACCCCAACCACAACACCTCATTACTCTGAAACTTTAAGAGGGGGTGGGGGGATGAGGGTATGGATGAAGATGAGGAGGTGAGCAGACAGGAATAAGGGCATTGCTTTGATACATGTAGCCCCTCTCTTGTCACCCCCTTAAATACTGACCCAGTTCTGCCCTGTCAAGCCTCAGGTAAATTGACCCTGCCTGGTCCACTGGGTCACAGCAGGATCATAACATAACTCAGCTTGCTGTACCTCATTCTCAGAAAGCCTCTGTGTGGCACACATTCCAGTCACTCCTGGGAAAATGACACAAATGCATGACCAATTGCTGAGTTTTGTTTTGACTATACTTATTTACTACATTGCAGTGTTGGTATTCTGTACATTGTGAAGGCTGATTGTTTTGGACAGCAAGTTTTGGATGTCAAGTCAGGTCAAACGGGGCGTAATTCTTTTCACTCGTGCGACTTCTCAACCAAATACAGAAGAACACTGTAGAGTTTCATTGTTTGAGAGGTGGCCAAAGTGGACATGAGATTTATAGAAATGTAAAAATAATCTCACCACCCTGCTGTCTTACCCAAATGAATAATTATTTGTCCACAGTCCACAAGCTTCCAGATATCCAACCACGTCATGCCAGAGATCCATGTCTGTCAATCAGATCAACACTTTGCTGCCTGCTAAAGCTCTCATCACAAACACAGTATCAAATTTCTCCTTTTCCCTTTCTCCATTTCCCAGAATACTCTGCCAGGGGGAGAGATGTGTTTCTTCGCTGGCAAGGTTATAAGTGTAGTTTTTTGCGTGCGTCACTTTTCTTCTCAACCTCTTGTCACCGTGGCAGCAATTTCAAAGCAAGGCTGCACTGTACTTTGGTAAAATCTTATTTTTTCTGGCCATGGTTGTCAGTCGTCATTTGTTTCTGTTTTCTGTGAGTGGGAAATGTTGAATACCATTTTTCCTCTCTAGATTTAACCTCAGTAGGGAGTGATGTAAGTTTAAGAATATTTTAGTGAAGGAATGGACTCCAATAGAATGTATGTTACAGTTATTTTTTTAAGAAATCATATCTATTTTTTACTCTGAAAATGTGAAATATATGTTAACTACATAAACAAACTTAACATGTTAGCAATTAATTTAGGAAATAAACAGTATTATCCTTATGTTTTTAAAACAGAACAACTGTAAAAATGCAACACTCTCTTCTGACAGCTGTTTCCTGTTGCATATGAAGTAAGTAGATGGATGGACAGACGACAGACAGTCGAATGGAAGTGATCACATAACCTCTTTGGCAAAGTTTATAATGATTGTCAATAAATTATGGTTTTAATTACCAGGAAGGGTAATGGAAAGTACTATCATCACTTTGAGCTGTCTTGACTTGAGAAACTGTGTCTTCATTCCAATAAGAATGTTGTTGTTTTTTTTTAGAACTTTTTCTTATCCAGCAATCATTCTCTGCGAAACCACTAGTTTCTCCCTCTTTCAGTCAACCATACAGACACACACTCAAACACACATTTTACACTCTTGTTGTGCCATATGATAGTCACATTGACCCCTCTGTACAATTAATGGAGCATGCTGGGACTCAGCTGGGTGCTGAATGAGTAATGACATGAAGGTTTCAGTGACAGTATGGCCGCACTGGGGCATTAACAGACACACTGTGTTATTTACTGCAGCACCTCTGTGAGCCTCCAATCCACACACCTGAAGCACACATCATATGAGTTTTACTGCTTTGGCAAAACAAGCAAAAAGAAGTTGTGGGCCAGTCACTTTCCTATAAGCCAGAAATTAATCGTGGTTCCTGGTGTGTACAGTTAAAACTTTACTCTCTTGTTTAAGTAGATTTACACGGTGGTTGATGATAAAGGTCAGGGCTGTCATGTAGGCTTCCTCAACATATTTATGATATAAGCACTTTCTTCATCTGTCTCTGGGGGTAGAGGAGTGTTGTAGGTAATATGATTATATATGACGTCGAGTGTTATCGTTACATTCTGCTGGATGGCAGTGCTGTCTTATAAATGTGCTTGATGGGGATCCATTTCCATGCACTCACTCTGGAGTCCCACAGGGCCCAGCTGTGGGTCCCCTCATTTTTCCTCTTGCCAAGATGCTCACATCTGTAAGTTATAGTGTCCCCTCCTAAAACTGAACTTGTCTTCTCCCTCTGCAATGAATGCAATGCTTTGTGACAGAGAGCTCTTGCACTTTAAGATCATTTTGCTCCTCTTAAGCTATGTTTTCTCTTTGTGTTTACAGCTTACGCAGTGATTGCAAATGGACAAGTGGAATGTTCTAAAGGTTATAAAAGGCTGAATCTCACACATTGTCAAGGTAAGATATCAATATGTCAAACATGTTTTAATACATAGACTGTTGTATAGAGATTCATACCCTGCCCAGCCAAAAAAAAGTCCCTCATGCAGTACATCATTGGATCACCTTTAGCTTTGATTACAGGACATTAATGTGTCATTATATGTCGGCCCTGCGATGAACTGGCGAAATGTCCAGGGTGTACCCCGCCTTCGTATGTAGCTGGGATAGGCTCCAAGCGACCCCCGTGACCCTAGTGAGGATAAAGCGGGTTCAGAAAATGAATGAATGAATGAACGTGTCATCCTTATGTCATGCATAATATCTACTCACAAAAACTGTCACAACATTACGTCCATAGCTGCATTAATTTTTCTATTGATGATGGTGAGTCAGACCCCAGTACCAAGTCTTCCCCAGCACATCCCACAAATTCTCAATGGTCTGGACTCTGTGGTGGCCAATCTGTGTGTGAAAATGATGTCTCATGCTTCCAGAGCCACTCTTTCACCAGCACTGTTCACTCTTTATGCTCCGTAGAAAATTGAAGGAAATGAGAAGCCACTCACTGTATCACGTAGGGTTAAATAAGCTGTCTCCAGCTGAAACATGTTCTGCACCAATGGATGGCTCTTACCTATTTGCTAAGTTAAATCCTCATGGGGACTTTGCTTGGCCAGACTGTGTATAATGATATATATGCCATGAATATGATAATAATGTGACCACAGCCAACCATGTTATTTACACCCTGATTGAACAATGCATTTGACTGTTTACACCCAGCTGTGGGTGTGTATAGTGGTCAATTTGAGACAATTTGTATCTGTATGTCTGTAGCCACAGACATGGTGTGTGCACCCTAATGTTAGTGTCTAATACATAGTTAACATGGTGAAAGCATCTTTTTTTAAGCCAATCTATGATCTTTCCCCAAACCTAACCGAGTATTTGCTGCTTAAACCTAACTGCAACTGCAACTCAAGCCTTGCACAGGAATCCAACCCTGGTTCCCTTACTGAAAATGTTGTTTCTTAACCAACCTCCTAGTACGTCCTTCTCATCAGGTATATTTATTATAACACTATTTTTAATACAGTGCAAACAGGGACTTCTTAAGTTATTCCTGGCTCTACTTAAGTCTGACACCCATGGGAACTAGATCAACTCTACAATTAACCTCGTTCCAGGGTCAGAGTTCAGCAGTCAATAAGTGCCTGGTGTGACTACTTTAACTGGCCATGGTGGGTTTGTGTGCTGAGTGGTACACCTGGCTGAGATTATAGTAAAAGTGTCTTAAATGTGTCTGAGAAAGAAGCTGTAGTTACAGACCTTAAACAGCGAGTTGCATAGTATCTATAAATATGCCAGCTGAAGAAAAAGCTGTCTGACTGCCAGCTCATCCATCTGCTTGTAAAAACACACTTGTGTTGTTCATGAACATGCACTGTTTTCTCTATTTCAGTGTCTCAGAGGTTGCTAGTTTCCAGCAACCAACAGTTCATGAACCAGCAACCACCCACAATGTCATCACTAGGGAATCTGGGCCATTTATATTTGTTTGTGCAGGTTCTACACAACACTGGAATTATTTGACTTAAACAAATAAGCAAAAAGTGGAAAAATTATAAAGAATTTAAACTGATACTTACAAAATACTTGATTTTCTGGCTAATGCCGGCTGCAAATGTGGCAAATACATATATAGTTTATGAGTCCTCTCGGTGCCCTGTGACTTGATTAATGGTGTCATAATCCAAGGAGCAATGCTTACTGAAGCCTACAGAGAACAACATAATGGTCCAATGGACAGCTTTGACACTTTCTAGCAGACCTCATCTGCTGGTTCAACAAGTTCAACACGCTTTCTGATCTCTACAGTACTATTGGCCTATCGGTGTTTTCAGGTAATGATTGAACTGGGAAACATATTTTAATAAAAGAAATATCTATGGACAAGGACATACTTATTTTCCAACAGTGTGTCAAGTTGCCAATGAATGCAGAAATTTATCTTTCTATTATTCATGCTTTTCTTTGTGATTGTTTCAAGATGTTTCTCCCTTTCAGTCGCTCATTTCTTGAGATCCAAAAAAGTAAGGCTGACAGTTACCCACAATATTTACCAGACAGCTTTAAAGTCTCTGTCCTGTTCCGCTGCTGCTCCATTCCCAAAAATTATTTCTAATTTCAGAGTGCAACAACTGCCAAGAAGGCAAAAACCTGCTTTCACTGGGATTTTGTCATTATTATCAAGATGATGTCCAGCCTGCCAAAGTATGGGTCGTAGACTGTTCTGCGTCGTCGTCTGAGCTCTTGCAACAGACCCGAGCTTGTCTCATATTCTGAAACAGGCATGATTTACTGTTGTGCCTTTGTATTCTGACCCTTGCAGTCACAATACGATAAGATTCCCCATAAGACTTAACACTGATTTTAACTTCAGAGAAGGTTCCTTATCTTCAGAAGCCCGTTCTCAGAAACTACTTCAGCTGAACTGGCCACTTGTAGCTGTGCTTGTTTGATGAAAGGCCACATAGATGCATGTACAGTCTCTGTGGTGGGTGTTAAACTGGTGCGGGGAGCAAGTCAGATTACTCATATACCACTTCAAAGAAGAAATCATGGAAGCCTTACATAACTCTTTGACATTCTAAATCATGTTAATAAAAGCTACAAACAAACTTACAATGCTGACATTTGACACTTATCGTATGAAAACTGCTTAACACGGTGAGAACTTGGAGCTCAGTAAGCGATCCTATTCAAAACATCCTCCTCCCACCAAGGGCTGCACTGGCAGTAGTTGAAGAATGTGCATTCACTATTCACAATTTCTAAACGGATGCATTTTTGGCTTAATAAGTTATGTCTGGTTTGAGATTTCCAATGTAGTTAAATGTTACTCTCCTTGGCCCCAACAGCCAATACATAATAAAGAGAGTAATGCTGCCAATTTCCTTTAGAGTGTCCATAAATAATTCTGCAGGTGTTTATATGAATTTCGTTTTCCAAGAAGTTCAGTGGGCAAAGTCAGGTAAAGTTGCAAAAAAAACTGCTGTCAAACAACTGCTAGGATTTAAAAATATTTCAGTTGTGTTGCACATAACAGTATTAATCTTTAAACAATATTATCATTTTTGTTGGAATAAAGATGATGATGAATGCCTGTGAGCTGCATCTGGGCTCTTACCACAGTATGTCAATTAGAGTAGCCAAGCATAAATTTAAAATAGATGTTGAGATTAGTTATGGTCATGACAGGTTGTCATGGAAGTCAGTTTTAATCCTAGTCAACCCACCAGCAGACTGTAACAATAGCACTAATCTGGGACTCTACCGGACCATGGATTAAAGACCCCATGTGATGAAGGCTGAGCCCAATGCTGACCTGAACTCTGACCATATAGCATGCAGCTCAAGTCCCCCACCTGCATACCAAAATATTATTGTCCTTAGAGCTTTTAGTGTGAATATTAGCAAAGACATGACTTGTAATCTGCTTCATTGTCTTCAGCACATGCCCTTTCATCCGAACAGACTGTCTTTACACAGAGATTGGCTTCTTTACATTATCATAGGCTGGAGGCTTTGTCATTATAAGCAACAATGCTCCCCCTTTATTACTTCCAATAAATGTGATTTTGTATATATATATAAAAGAGTAACTGGGGGACAAAGATTAAAAAGGAAAGAAACAACTGCTCAGCAAACAACAAAAGGAACGCAAAGGAATTCCCTGGATTTACTTCAGTCCGCAGAATTTATCAGCCAATCCCTTATAAGCTCACTTTTTCCAGCATGAAGCAAAACAACAAAACAAGAGCAGATTAATTAGAATTGGGAAAATCTGTGGTGGCAGGCTGTCGGGTTCCAGTCGTCAAAGCAATTGGAAAAGACCTAATGATGTACTCTTTGTTTAACACGGTAGAACAACAAACTTTGCCTGGTCCCAGTGTGATCGCATGACTAAGCGCCTGAAATATGTCCCCCCTATGCTCCCGGCTGGCACATTAACTGGCTAGCTTGCCTCCATTTGGCTTGCTGACTTAGGTCCTGTTGCAGCAATGAGCAAACTCCACTGGCCACCATATCACTCCAGAGCATGGTTTAGGCCAGATGGAGGGAAAAACGTTTTTACAACTTTCACTTATTGATGCAAACTTTATGTTCTTTGATCCTAGAGGGCTCTGTAAAGGATGAATGATGCAGAAACAATCATGATTATCTAAAACATTGTACTGCTTCATCATTGTTTTCTTTACTGTGTTGCTTTCAGAGCTTTTGTTGCCAAAGCTTTGATTTTTGTGGCATATTGTAGAAAATATTGTGTGTTTCTCTCATGTTTCCCTCATCACTGCAGTTGTATAACCATAAAGTTTTCATATTTCATCGCCTCCCGGCAGCTGCTAGTTTTGACTACACGATCTATTGATATATTCTGTCACCTTCCAAGGTGTAAATGATTTCTTAACTCTTACATCATTTCTGCTAGTGTGTGAGACTGAAAGCTCTGTATACTCAATGTGAAATGCAGTACACTGAACTGATATTGATACTTATACGTTTAGTTTAAGGGTTCAGTGGGAGTTCAGATTTCTTCATCGGGGGAAAATATGACTTCATAATATTTCCATAATCAGAATGCACTACAAGACTGCATGGCTTACGCACTGCATATTTTACAGACATTAATGAGTGCCTGTTGCCTGGAATCTGTAAGAATGCTGAATGTCTCAATACCAAAGGGAGCTACAGGTGCACATGTAAACCAGGATACATGTTAGATCCAGCCAGGAGCCACTGTATCTGTAAGTATTCATTTAACATCATGTAAAACTCTGTCAATTTGGTTGTTAAATGTACAGCTTATGCAATGAACATTTCAACACTTTCTGCAGCTGACAAGGCGGTATCGGACCATAGGGCCTTGTGCTACAGATCGGTGTCGGCAGGCACATGCTCTCTGCCACTTGCTCAACACATCACCAAGCAGATCTGCTGCTGCAGTCGAGTGGGCAAAGCCTGGGGCCCTGGGTGTGATCGGTGTCCTTTGCCAGAATCAGGTATAGTACATTTATCCAGTGCAGCTGCATGAATCAAAACCTATATTTTTCCTTCGTCCACAAACTTGACCGTTGATTTCAGGTTTTTCCGTTCTTGCTGAATAACTATTTGCTGGCTTAATCCTTTTGCTCATATAAAATATCACATGTAATATCATGCAGGGATTAGTAGAGATAGTGAAAGTACAGGGAAGAAATACTTGCCACTAAGTCACTACTCTGCTGCCTGTAAGGCGTGTAAAGCAGTTCAAAATAACCTAATTTGTTTGGAGTGGAAAAGGACCAAAAACATAACAGTTTTCATATTTTGGAGGCTACATAATAGTGGGAGTCAGTTCTGTGTTATCACTCCAACCCTCAGAGAGAAACCCCACTAATAGACCGGGAAAGCTTCACAGCAGAAATAAATAGCTTGGCCAAGTGAAACATGGGAAGTAGTTGTCATCTTTTTTTTTTCATACCGATCTAATCTTCAAAGTCTGTGCGAGAAACAGGCTGGTTTTATGGAGTGTCTGTACTGGCCAGTGATTCATGGGGATTGTCATAGATCAGATATCACAGACACAGACCTCCATGGTGCTCAGCAAGAACCGACACAGCGCACAGACACACAGCCTCTGATTACTCGGACGCTGGCTTTTGTATGGCCTGACAAGCTGTTAGAGTCATGTTCTGAACAAAGCTGCCAGGACCATTACTTGTGACTTGGTAACAGGAGCCTGTTGACTTTCATTCCATATTTACTCCGGTTCCTCTGATGTGGCTCCTGATCATATATAGCCTCATTTCCCTCCACTCTAAATTCATCATTCAGTAGCCTATCGTATCCACGTTTCCTGCATTTACACAAGCATTTACAGCGACCACATATCTGTCATTATTCATATCTCTATTCCAGACCCTTTTGGCGTAGAGTTGCTGGTTTCAGGTCAGGTAGGGGACACAGTGCCTCTCACTTGTAATGGATTCACCATTGCTGAGGTTTGTTGGGCTCAGACACAAAGAGGTGCAGTCTCCTTCCTTTTATCTAGCAAGCCAATCCTCCATTAACCTCTCACTCACACTCTTCTACACCAAAAAGTTCAAAGGTCAGTCAGTATTACATGATCCTCTACTTCCCTTACTGGCATTGCAGTGTCTGTTTGTTTAAGTGTGCAGATATTCCCCAATCTTTCCAAAATCCCCTTGCTGGTAGCCCTTTGTGGCAGCTGTCACTGTACTGCCAGCAATGTAATTCCACAGCAATAGATGAAACCTGACCTCCAAAATTCACAGAACATAGTAAAACACAGCATGCTCAACATAACAGTATTACACGGATGGCTTATGGTATTGCTGTGAGCATCAGACAGAAATATGAGCCACATTGGCTCTTTGGCAGTATTTCATGTTACTGTAAAGGCTGAGGTCAGAATACAAAATAGAATGGGTTTTTTTAATGTCTCATTGTTTGCTGCTGTATGTTTCTTGCCTTGCAGACCACTTCAAGGAGATCTGCCCAGTTGGTCATGGATATACGTACTCCCGCTCAGATGTGCAGATTTCTCTCAGACAGCTGGATGATGATGAGCTGCAGAACACAGGGTTGTCTTGGGAGGAGCAGAGCCCCATTTATCCACAACTTCCATCCTCCCAGCCATCACTTCCGCTGCCCAGTGGTCCTCACTATCCCGTCCACCCTCATAGTCCACAAGAACTACAGTACCCAGTGTACCCAGAAACTCCACATGTACCACAGTACCCCATCACTCCACAAGAGCCACAACAGCCCACCACAGACACTGAGACACCCAGACCACCAGAAGGTGAGAAGAATGTTTAGTACATTCAATTTAGTCCACACTTAGGCAGCATTTTATGTAGAGAGCAGAAGTCCCGCCCCTTCCAGATGTCCCCCAAGGTACTTTTTTCAGGAAAAAAATGATATTACAGTAAATGGTGAGAGAAAATGTGTTTTTTGATTCCCTGTGAATTATGCCATCATTTACACATATAATATTTGTGAGATTAAAAGATACCTTTATAAGTCGAGAGAGTCGTAGTCTGTGGCAAAATTCTTGAACTATACACCTGAAAGTTGCAGAGGTGATGTCATCATAACTGTCTCTTTCCATGATGTATTTAGAGTCACTGAAGATGTCTCCACAGTTTCAACATAACCAGACTGTAGTGATTTTCACCTCTTATTAGTGTTTCGCAGTTGATGATCAGTATCATGTGCAGAGAGAGATGCAGTCACTTCCGCTGTTTAACACACCTTAACACAAAACTAATTGTTACTTTTATATCTGTCTACAAATCATGAATCTCTTGGTTCATCACATTATCTTTTAAACAGACAAACATCACATGTATAAATAGAGACATGATTAAAGGGATTAAAAAAAAAGGTTTATCTCTCACCATTGTTCATATTTTTCCAAAGTTAGATCCCATGGGGGAAACATTAGTTGACAGGTTAAAAAAGGCCCTTTTAAATGCTTATAAACCTTGTTCATGTGTAGCTGTGTGTTAGTAAATGCATCATAAAGCATGTATTAACCTTAATAAAACAAGTACAAAACTTTAGTAAAGATTTAAAAATCATCTTACCGATGGTTTACTTAAACCCTCAAATTTCATGAATGAGGTTTTTATTAATGCTCTTAAGGAATTTAAACTTTTAAATTATTGGCAGGTCTTGTTGATTTTTTAATTGTCTTGTATTCAGACCATTAGGATTGTACAGGAATAATCAGTTAGTTAATTTGTCAAAATGTGGGCATCATCAATATGTTTGGTTTTTTTTGGGTTTTTTTTGTTGTTTTGAGTCGATTTATGTTTTGCTTCATATAGATGTAGAATTAATTTAGAGTTAATTAATGTTTATGTCACTGGTTCTGTGCTGCATATGTTAAGTAAAGTTTTTTTTTTTAATTTATTATTGTTTTGGTTTAGGTGGGGGCACATTGACTAATCTACTTAAAGTGGCCTTATTATTCAACTTCAATGTTATGATGCTATTATTAGTGTTATTTATTAACTTGCGAAAACGTTACTAAGCCTCCTATAAGGTCTTATATTGGCCTGATTCCCTTTTAACACTTAATAACACTGATTGTTTTTAATATAAAGCCTTACCCAAGAGTTGTAAATGTTTATTCTGAATTGCAAAGAGATGAACTGCTGTTGCTGCCAAATGTTCTGGACCTGTCTCAGCCTTAACATTATCCAAAAATGGTATTCACTCAATCATATGCATTTTTTTTTGTCACACAGTATAACATGAATAGTCCAGAGCAGGAGAGTGATTACACAATTAAGTTTTTCTACAGGATCTAAATGGATTAGGATATTTAGAGACTCCAAACATCAACAGGATGTTTTCATCTCCATAAATAAATGTTGGATCCAACATTGAACATATTTTGAAGGAGTGTTCCCATCCCCCATTTGTCAAAGTGAAACTTCTCTGTGCATCACAGTGGAGCGCACAAGTAATCCACATTGGCCATACATCAGAATCCTCCAGATTTTCAGTAAATTTATCTTCTTGATTTAATGCTTATGAAATACATTATTGGCATAACTGAAACATTGTGATTTATATGAGGAGACCATTCTGTAAATATTTAGGGATTTTTGTCTTCATTATCAGAGGTATCTAGTTCCTTGTTTCTCTTTGCATTTTTCTTTGGCCTGATGTCTGCACTACTTCTCAGATACAGCCTCACTGTCTGGATCAGAGGATAAATGTGCTGTAAGCTTTGTTTTATTAGAAATAAAGACCTCCAAAGCTGTGAGTCAAATGCTTGAAGAGAGCACGGCTTGTTGTGTATGTTGAATGTATTCAGTAATTGCACTTGTTAATGTGAACAGAATGTCAATGTTTGCTACTGATAAACTTTCCTCTACTCTGTTTTTTGTGGCAGATGTGGAAATTCTGAGCCCGGTAAGTTCTCCCTCCCTGTCAGTCTCCTGGCACATGCTTTTGAAATGTTTATCTTACAACGATATGCTCTAGCTATCTCAGCTGGAGGGTTTGTTTTCATTACATAACTTATTCAGACCACATTTTGCGAGATACATGTATGTAATTAGCACTGAGTATGATGACACACTTTAAAGACACAGATATAGTGATGTGTATGTAATCCAAATCTTTGTAAAAAAAAAAAAAAAAGTCATCTTTGCTTGTTTTCTAGCCAGCTGTTGTGACTGACTCACCATTAAAGCATCCAGGTATTTGTCTTTATTTATTTGCTCAAGCTTAACATTTTCTAAATTGTTTCAACATCGCTGATGTCTAAGGCTTCTTTGATTGAACAAGACATAACAGTTTGCCATAGTTTCAGTCAGGTTAGGACATGAGATGTGATGTCTATAAATTGCTCCCTAGACTGCAGTGGCAGCCCCAATCTGGATCTGCCAGTGAAAACACTGACAGAGTCTGAAAGTTGTCTAGATTATATGAGTCCAGTCAATTTATTTTGGTTGTTCAACTGTTTTAGCCTGAAGGAAAGTATAGATCATTTTTATATAGCTGTCCACTGAGTGACAGCAGAGTCTGTTGTGGTTAGGAAAACAAGCTGTGTATGGTTTAGTTGGTAGAGAAGAAGGACTTACTATGCCAAGACAGTTTTAGTGGCTCTTTGTGTTTTCATTTCACTTTTATCCCTCATTCTTTGTTCTCTCCAGACTCAACCGTCATCAACCAGAGGCCAGAGTCAAAAGACACAACTCACACAGACTCGGCCACAGGTAACCCTTACATTACAATACCTTATACTCACCACTAAGAGTGTTTAAAATCAGTGGATATGAATCTATAAGGCCCGATTGACAGGTGGTCTGTACGGCCACCATGCTCTAGAGAAGCATGAAGCTCAACTTTAATTTTTTAAGCTCTCTGTCAATGTCTGGCAGACAGCAACATATTTCATAAGACATTTTTGCAGGCTTACCCAGAGTTTAGCTGGGGAGAAATTGTGTTGTGCTTGTATTTGACCTCCTTTCTCAAAGCCAAGTTGGCTTGACGATGCTGAGCTGCACAGAGGGTGAGAGGGCGAGAAACCAAGAAAGAGTGTGCCTTTTGGAAGGCGAAGCTATCCAAAGTGAAAAGTGGCCAGATTTATGAAGAGAGGAAGAAGAGCAGAAGATGGGGTGAAAATGGTGTGTTTGGGTAGGAGACCAACTGTGAGAAAGAGCAACAGAGACACTGAGGAAGTGAGAAGAATTTACAATAATCCTATAGAGAATGACTTATGTTTTTTCCTCAGCTAGACACAGGGGCCCAGTTTAATGTCTCTGTTTTACCACAGACCATTTGGTCAGAAAAAGACAAGAACAACATCAGTGTCAGGCTCTGCTGTGCGTGACCTGTTTCTTGCTGACCCCTTTGTAAGCGCTCCATACCACCTGTTAGAACATTACTGTGCTGTAAAACCTGCCTCTCATCCAAGACCCCACCTATAAAACAGTGAATCAGTTCGCATGGAGAACAGCATGTGCTAATGGAATGCACTTTTTATTTTTTGCTAATATTACGTAACTTTTATTCAGAAGAAAATGTTATTTGCTTTGTAAGTAGGGACAGTGAATATCTCTGGTGTCCCTGTGACCTTTTCTAGGAATTGACAAGTGTGTCGCCACACCAACAATATGTGGCCATGGAAGATGTATTCCTGTGCAGACTGGGTATACCTGCGACTGCGATCCAGGATTCAAGCTCAGCGCACTGCAGACCAACTGCATCGGTAAGAAAAAGTGGGAGAAAGAGGAAAATAGAGTAAGACAGGGGTAATAGTGGGACACTCAAAGAGGAGGGGCACACAAACACAGACATGCCGACACCAGAGACCTAAGCGGTTCTGTCTATCATCATCTCATTGCAAGCAAGTCTACCACACCAAACATTACAAGGCACAGAAGCCTTGAGAAGTGAACAGAGCCAAAATGAAAAGGATCCGTTTGTTTATGTTGACCTGTTCCTGTGATGCCTGACAACCATGTACAAGCCATCCAAAGAGCTGCCATGGGGCTGTGATCCCTTACCTCACGGTGAAGGTCTTGGCCCTAGACCCTTCTGCACTTAGCTGGGCTCAGGCCCATCGCAGAGGAATGTCTGTACACTATAGGAGCTCCAAAGTCAGGTTTTGAATAAGGGCGCAGTCTGGGCTGCAGCAATGGAACCACAATTAAATGTCATTTTAGCCCTCCTACACTCACTTGACACTTCTTGTCATCTTCATCCTTTTGATTTATCCTGTCACATACTCATTTACCTCCTGTGTCACTCTTCACAGATATAAATGAATGTGACGAGGACCCGTGTGAAGGGAAGGGCCGCTGTGTGAACAACTTTGGCTCCTACACCTGCCAGTGTTACAGTGGCTACAGTCAGGTGATCACCCAGAACAGGAAGTTCTGTCAAGGTGAGATGTAGCACACATGACAGAAGCAGATAGGGTTTCCAGTGGATGAAAGCCGCTACAGTTAACTGTTAGTTTTCTAAGTGTCTGTTAGACAACCACAAGTTCTTGTCTGTCAGTACTGTTCATTTTAAAAGTATCCCACCCTAATTAATGCTCTGGAACACAATAGTCACTTTCTTTTCCATTCTCCTTGGTTCTCATTCAAACTGGCAGACATTAATGAGTGCAGCATGCCCAATAAGTGCCAGAATGGCAAATGCGTCAACGTAGAAGGATCTTACACCTGTGAATGCAACAGTGGCTACGCCAAGTCTTGGAGAGGCCTATGCGAAGGTGACATGCATATACTCACAAGCACATATGGTGAAGCTAAAGTAGTGGAATATACAGATCTATTCGTTTGTTGCCTTGAGTTAATGTTTAGCCAGGTAACAAAAAAAAAAAAAACATGTATTTTCCTCTTCTCAAAGCCAGGAAGAAAACTAGTTTGTGACAGAGGGATTGTGGGTATTTGTATACTGATATTGTACATATTGTTTTAATAGTAATGGGTTTAAATGAGTATTTGTATATCCTACCTTCTCCCTGAGCAGATATAGATGAGTGCAGGGACCACAGCTCATGTCCAGGTGTATGCGTCAACACACTCGGATCCTTCCATTGCCAGGACTGTGGCAGAGGGTTCAGGCCTGTCAACGAAAGATGTGTGGGTAAGGTAACCCCACACCGCACCATAACAGCAGCTCTACTTATGCACAAACTCCTCAGGGTGTTTCCGACCACTGAATGGAAATAAGCTGGGTTTCCCTCTTACACTGTAACAGCTTCCTGAATTAGGTAGCATTTACGTAGACGCGCCTGCTCGTTCTGGTTGGCATCACCAAAAATAACCAAGGTGACATGGCAAAGACGCACACTGTTAATGATGTGTTGACAGCCTGTGATGAAGCACAGTTCACCGAATAGCACAAACTGAATTAGACTGCACCTTATTGCTTTAAGTGCGACGGTGTCTGTGGATGTGCATAAAATTAATATGAAATAAATTGTTTTATGCTTCAAAAGATTTTATTGGATGTTTTATGTGTTGCGTGGACCACTACTGGGCTGACACGACAACCCAAAACCACAGCGATGATGGCTATATTGCTCTGAGCTCAGCCCTCCGCCCTCTTCATCCATTCAGTGTTTCCATGTATGATATATCAACTCCCCCACCCAGCAGCCTCTGCATATCCCCCAATATTGTTTAAACACATTCACCATGTTATTGCTGATCTTTCGATATCACTGGCCCCCGTAAAAAGATTGTTTATAATACTTCAATTTGGGAGAGTCCAAATATTTTCCCTTGGCCACAGCCTTGAACAAACAGCATATTATTGTTGGAGAGCTCAGGCCACTGTACTGTTAGGCTCAGCAGATGCTCATGAGGCTTTATTACCACCGCTGGGCTAGGTGAGAGGACCCAGCAGTCGCAGGAGATCTATGCGAAGGGTCAGTTCCCCTCTGCATAGTGGTCTCAACATCCAAACAAACTCTCACTCACCCATAGAGTTGTCTATGGTCCACTGTAAAATTCTTACCTTGGATTATTGCATTTGAATGCATAAATTGCAGCCACACTAACTTTTAAAGCATGTTTTTTTTCAACAAACCCACTCGCTGCCCCTAACCTGAAAGTTATGTAACAGCCTGACTGGTGTTACTTACCACATCCCCTCTCTGTGACCTTGCACCCCTCTAATTTGTTTGGAAACCTAAGCCTCCTGGTGTGAGTATTCTAGAAATGTGAAAAACTGAGAGACCACATGAACGATGGAAAATATGGTAATCAAGTTTAGGAGCTGCTGGTTTTTATAATCGATTTCTAAGTGAGTCTGACGGCCTGTAAATAGTAACTGAGAGGAAGCCACTAAATGGGGGATAGCGTTAGAAGTAAATGTTTTCACTCTGAACATCCTCACTGCTGCTCTAAAAGGCCTACAGTATATGTCTGCCGCTGTGGGAGTCGCATTAAACAGTGGGTTCCAGTATTTGCTTCAGTCAATTGACAGTAGCACAGTAGTTAAGACCCAATTGGCCAAATCGTGGATAAGCCTAATTGCTAGTGTGATAGAGAAAACAGCTCCATTCCCTTGTCAGGGCTTATCACAGGGGCCTCAGAGATGCTGGATGATTGCAGAAACAAAGCATCGGGCCACACTGACAGACGTCTGGCAGTACCCACAGCTAGACAAACAAAACCTAGTCTGTGTCCCCATCTCAGCTCCATTTCAGCTGTCTCCACCACCTCCTTTGTAGAGAATACAATTCCTTCCTCTCACTGCTTTACTTCCCATCTTAAACTCTGCTTCTCTGTCTTTTACACTCCCTTTCTTTCACTCACCACACCTTTATCTAACTGCTGAAAACTGTTAACACTTAGATAGATTCCACTATAAAACAGCATTTTCTTGAAATAATTCCTGGGTCAACAATTTTGACTCATGAAGTGGAAAAGACAGCTACTGCTGCAGAGAGTAAAAGACCTCATGAATGAGGTTTGGGTCTGATGTAATTTAATGACCACTGTTACACACTAATTATGCTGCAATCATTTCCTCTTTACTGCTGCACTTTGTGACACAATCTGCATATTGTGTTCACTGTTTATTTTCTTTCCTGTAACTTAAATCTGTTTCCTGAAGTTAATTTTCCTGCAGGGGGTCATCAACTTTATTTTTTATGTTTGATTTTATATGAAACATTTGGTTCTCTCATTCATACAGTACCTCCTGTGGTATACAGCCCTGCAGATGTGCTTAAGTTTTGAGATTTGTAACTTTGAAGTCCTTTATATGTCTCCATGCAGAAAGATAAGGGTGCTTTTATTTATGCTGATCACAGTAATTCTCGTGTAAATTTGTCGCATCCTGACCTTTGTCCTCAGATGTAAATGAGTGTTTAAACCAAACTGTGTGTGGCCATGGAAGGTGTGTCAACACTGAAGGCTCCTATAGGTGCAACTGTTTCCAAGGATACAAACTCTCACAAGACAACGTCTGCCAAGGTAACTATCAGTCAAAAGGTCAGTCAGACAATATTAAGGTCTCGTAGTAAAATACCAGCTCTGTGAAGTTTTCCCCAGTGTTTCCTGCAGAGGCTATGCAGTACCTTTGAAGGTTTACAAAGAGGCTACAAAGAGTTAGTGCTTCTCCTCTGTTTTTCTTTGTGTCTTCCATCCAGATGTGGATGAGTGTGTGCTCCCGGGAGTCTGTCTTCATGGCCGTTGTGTCAATCTGGACGGCACCCACCAGTGCACCTGTAGCCATGGTTACCAAGTCACCTCAGACAGCAAAGCCTGTGAAGGTCTGCATTGGATTATCTAGGGCTGTTGGGTGTATCTCATCACTGCTTATGTCTCAGCTCATAGAGGTCTCTCAGCAGCAGCATAATGTCTGCAAATTATTTCTTTTTGTTAGATGTCAACGAGTGCACAACTGGTAATGCGTGCCCTGCGGGAATTTGCATCAACACAGCAGGTTCCTACACTTGCCAGAACTGCAGGCCTGGGTATGGACCATCTGTTGATGGACTAAGATGTGAAGGTATGAAATCCCCTCTAATGATTTATACAAAACAGCTATTTTAAACAAACAGTGGTAGAAAGTGATGATTTGTTTCCACAGTTGTGCTGAATTTGGGGTTTTTGATTCCAGATGTTGATGAGTGTGCCCAGGGTGACTTGTGTCTAGGTGGGGTTTGTGTCAACACAGAGGGGTCCTACACCTGCACCAGGTGTAAGGCTGGATACAGAGTGTCTCAAGACCGGCAGAGGTGTGAAGGTAAACCTCAGCTCCAGCTGTACTTCTCTTTCAGTAAAAACTATTAGGTCTGTTACTAAAAGACTAACTCAGCCCCAATATCTGAGCAGATTGACATTTCAATCTTTGCATCTATATTTTGGCACTTTATCTCACTACTTATCAGTTATTATATTCAGTTTTGTTTTTTTTTAATCTTTGAGATTTTTAAAAAATTTTATTTAACATTAGCTTTATAAGTAGTTTGAGTTGTTTTTTGAGAAACAGACTAGTTTCAGTTTTGTTTTTATTCAGTGTTAGCTGTAGTTTTTCAGGTATTAGCAATAAGGAATAAGCAAAGTTGTAATTTAAAAAAGTTGAAAACGGTTTGAAAGAATACATGATATAATTTTTTATTCATCACGGTAGTTCATTAGAGTTCCCATTTACCTGCAGTTCTTTTGTTTTAGTTGTTATACAGTTGTTCATTATTGTTGTTATTATTATTATCATTATTATTATTATTATTGCATTTTATCCTTTTATTTTGGTTTTATTTATTCTTCTTTACAGCACTTTGGTCCACTGCGGTTGTTTTAAAATGCTTTACAAATAAAGTTGGATTGCATTGGATTGTTTTCATTATATGTGTTTTGTCAAGGTAGTTTATCATGGCTAGTTTTAGGCCTACTTTTTCTAATAACCCTGCTCCATAATACTCAGTCTGATATTTAAGACACTTATGTCTGTGCTATGTGCGTGTGTTTCACTTAGATATTGATGAGTGCCAGTCATTGTCTACTTGTGCCAATGGGATCTGTCTGAACACGGAAGGATCTTACACCTGTGAGAACTGCCCTACAGGATATAGAGTATCATATGATGGGGAGCTGTGTGAAGGTTGGTTTTCTCTCTCATCTCACCTCTTCTCACACTCATCCACGTAGAACCTAATGCACAAAACTTTACAAATACACTTATTTATATTTATAAAATTTTTATGTATCATATATTTGTATTGTATAAAAATGACAGTATTTAAAATACACCAAGAGCCACTAAAAGTCCCATATTTTTTAATAACCACTGCACCATTTAATGTTGTCATTTACTAAATATTGGGCCTGATGCAAGAACATATTTGTGTCACAAATTTCTCTTATGTTTTTAGCATAATGGGCTTATGTAGTAAATGCTTAGAACTTCAGAAAAGTGTAGAAATGACCCATACTGACGCCAGCTTTCTGTTTTTACATAACTGCTGAAAGTTGTAATGACTGTGGTATTGGATGATGCCATTACTAAAGTACAATATTCTGTGCTGTTTCATTTTCAGATATTGATGAGTGCTCTCTACCCAGTACATGCCCCCAGGGAACATGTACAAACACAGAAGGCTCGTACACATGTGTGAGCTGTCAGCCTGGATTCAGAGTCTCTGAGGATGGACAGCAGTGTGACGGTACGCCTCTAGGTTATGTTTGTGCACAGGTGTGTTGGCTCTTCTCTGAGTCCAACATACTGGTTTTCCTCTCACCCTGTTGAGACTAAATGTGCCAGGTCTGGTCAACATGTTTTCCAGCTGTTTCGGGCTTTATGTAAAACAGCATCAGGTGTGACAGCTTTGATTCTAAGCCCCTTCATTTGAGCTAAAAATCCCAAAATACTCCTAGACATCACATCATAGCTGGATCCTAGACCCCTCCGCCTCTGGCACCACTCATCTGATCCTTGCTCAACACAATGAGACAGAAAACCCTCAAATAGAACTTGATGATCTCAGGCAAACGTCCTGCTGATAGCTCAGCTAGAAAGACGGAGGTGTCGACATTTGTAAATCTTTGTTCCAGTGATTACCGATGTAACTGATTACAACTGGCAGGTTTTATTTATTTGAGGCCAGAGATGGTAATCTGTGTTATGATGTGTCTGTGTATCTGTGTCCAGATGTGGATGAGTGCTTGGTGGCTGACATTTGCTCAGGCCACATGTGCTTGAATACCCCAGGATCTTATACCTGCCAGACCTGTGGAGTTGGCCTATTTCCTGAAAGCAGTTATAGCTCTGAGGGTAGGGCTACCTTTATATTTACCTTACCTGAGTGGGACAGTCAGAGGTAGATGTCACAATGGTAAACCTGAAAACGGGATGCCGAGAGACACAGAACTTGATTACAGAAAATCTTTACAGTACTCCGTAATTTGTCATGACATGATTTATGAGATCAATGTGGCAAAAAGGCTGCTTTGACGAATCCAGGGAGGTTAGATCTGTCATGACTTCATGGGAAGGAGAACAGGAATGATAATTTGAATGGATTCAAACATGGCCTCAGTTAGTCATATATACTGTGGTGTGTTTTTGAATGAAATGTGTGGATCTTGCCTGAGAGGAAGATCCCCCACTGATATGTGTCTTAACTCTGGGAAAAAGTTTCACAAAACAAGCCAAAGTCAGCCGCTGATAGGATTTTAATGGATGTCTCTGATGCCATGGAAAATATTAAGGGCTTAATTTGAAATGAAGTCAACCACTCCCTTGCCTTCCACGTCGCAAGCTTGCCCTGTTGAACTCGCAGTCTTCACCCAAAGGCAAAAACGGAGCCGTCTCAATCATTTAACAATGGGCCACACTTTTCTCCTTAAGAAACACAATCTCTACCGGCTCGAGGAATTTCTAATGATCACATAACAGTGAGCCAGTGACTGTTTGTAGATACAGTAATTATACGCCACCTGTAATAGCTTGCTGTTTTGGATTTGATGACCGTCCCGCATACTTATCTTTCCACCCTTTTTAATAAAACACTGTCAGTGTGATCTAATAAAAAGGGCTTTACTTACTGTATATTAGGGAGTATGTTAGTCTGAGTCCCACCAAGCCATTAATTTTTAACAGATAAGATAGTTGACTTGTAAAAATTGGGCTCCTTAGAAGTGCGTTCACCAGCATTAATGATGGCTATGTAATCGTTTTCATAGTCATCCCTTCCAACATTCTGCACCGTGACTTACTATAGCAAGCATAAGTCATTACCAGTGATGTAAATGATGTTTCTGACATGTTCGCTGTGGTCTGGAAGCTCCTCACTGAAATGACAAAATTGGGCAAATCTGAAGTGAGACCCAGTGATTTACAGCTGGTGTGAATATGTCATAATGATGACGTCTATGTGTGTGTGCTAATGCAGATGTGAATGAATGTGAGGACACCGGGCTGTGTGTGGGCGGGAAGTGCACCAACACTGAGGGTTCCTACATCTGCTCCTGCCCCACTGGCCTGGAGTTGGTGGATGGGACGTCTTGTAGAGGTATACGCACATCTACAGTTTTTAAGTTTTCATTAGTTTTCATTTTTAATTGAATAGCCTTAATTTAGTCAATAATTTACTTTCAATATTAATAATTTTTTTGCATTGATTTATACAACCACAGCTCCAAAACAGTTAGGAAATTGTGTAAAATGTAAATAAAACAGATTTCCAAAACTCATGACTCCATACTTATAGGAAAATATGACAAATGTTTATACTGAAAAACTCAATTCTTCTCATTTATTTTGGGGCATACAGCATCCATGATTTTTAAAGAGAATTTCCATTCATCTGACCAATCTTTTCTAGTTTTCAGCAGTTCATTGACCCAGAGAAGCAGCTTCTACATGTTCATATATGGCTTTTTCTTTACATAACAAAGCTTTAAGTTGTACGTGTGGATAGCTCATTTGTGAAAGTGTTCCTGAGCCCATGCAGTGATTTCAAATACAGAATTATGCCTGGTCTTAATGCAGGGCTGCCTGAGGGCCCAAAACTCACGGCCATCCAGTATTGACTTTCTGCCTTGTCTCTGGTGTATTAAAGGTCCCATATTGTGGGAATCATCAACCATTAACAGTGGGGGAAAACAAAACTGATTTTGCCTGCTATTGTTCATTGTTTTTCATTTTTGAATTTTTGTTTTCATTTCAGTTAACAAAATAAGTTCTCACTGCTAGTTTTACTTTTAGTCTTGGTTTTCCTTGGCTACATCTCTGATACATATACACACACACATACACAAGTCTTTCTCATCTGACACACATTAGCGGTTAACTGTTTCCTGTAGCTTACCTCATGTTGGCATTTTGACACAGCTGTGTGTATTTTTTGTGTGACAGATATCAATGAGTGTTTAACCGTCATGGGGATCTGTGGAGAAGGAGACTGTCTGAACACTGAGGGTTCCTACATGTGCATCTGTCCTGACGGATATACCACCGACGAAGGCAGGACTAGCTGCCAAGGTACAGTATACTACAACACTGCAGCAGAGACACAAATAGCAGTGCTAAATAATTTTTCAGATGATTTTTTTATGGGTTCTGTGTAATCGGGTGAGGCAGATTCACAACTGGATGAAGTTTATAATACGTAATAAAGTTTTTCAGCATCACGTTGCCCAAATCATTTAACGCTAACATCATTACTTGTACAAATTTTTTAATTAAGTGCAGACTGTACTGTCCCATAATACATCCCGCTGGCATTGGTGCTCAAGCCAGACCCGTGACCCCTGGCATGAGCCTTTCTGTGTAATGGGCCGTGCCCTGATCAGCTGTCTCAGCTCACTCGCTCTCACTTCGGACATCAGTTTGATGTTATTCCAGCCGCACCCAGTGACCCACTGGCCATAGCGATGGGGTGAAAAAATGGATCATCAGAAAAGGAGGCTTTAATTTTCAAGAAACTGGAGTATTCACTGTCAAAATACAGTATATGAAATAACTTCAGCTAGGATGTCAGAATGGGATCAGTGTTTTTTCTGGTGTGTCTTATGAGTATGAGGTGTAGTTAAATACACGACATGATGTCTGGCAGTGAAATGGTCTGCCATGATGTGAAGCAGGTAATTTCAGGACCAAGCCCTTGCAAGATGCTGACACAATCCACTTACTGACTAAAGTCTGGACTAGAGTCTGTTCTTGCACGGGGACATTCTTCCCATGAGGCTTTGGCCTTGGAGCACTAGATATCCTCCACAGTACACTAAGCAAACTGCCCAGTCTGCATCAGGTACTTTTGGCCGCATGCCACAACAAATACAGAGCTCTAATTATCCTATAAATCAACAGTTGTCATATATTTCTTGCGGCTTGCCATGGTGTGTACAGTACTGACACAATAAAAGCCAGACCCCCTTTGACAAGGGCCTATAGGGGGGAGGTGAAGGGAGGACGAGGGTATCTGAGTTTATGGGAATGAAAGATGGGTTTAGTCAGGTGAGTCCAGAATGATGCTTGACCTTGAGCAGACCGGCCTTTCATCGAAAACAGAACATACATAATAAAGGAGTGACAGGAGCAGACTGAAACACATCTAAGTTTAATCCAAATCAACAGATTGTGCCATTGCCCTGTTGAGCCTGTCAAACAGAACTTTGAAGTCTTTGAGTTAACTCCAAAGCTTTCCAGTCACTGCATATTTATGTGTTTACTTATCGTCTGAAGATTTTTCTCCCTGTCTTTGCAATTGGGTGTTTACCTTGTCGTCTCCGAAAGATTCAGACCATTATCAAAGGTTGGAAAAGGAAGAGAGGCTTTTCCCCTGCGGTATTTTCTTTCTTTGCTTTCTCTCCGTCTCCTTCACCTTTTACCCCAGGTCCAAGTACCTTACAAGTCATGTTGTAATGCTGCAATTATCCACCAATCTACCGCTAATCAGCCATGTAGCATTCATTATTAATTTTTATGAGTCGGAGGAAATGTTCTCCGTCTGAGAAGCTGAGGTAGACTGTTTTTTTTTCCTTTGTTTCCTGTTTGCCAGTATACCGTTAAGTACTCTAAATGGCCAATGTATCTTGTGTTCCGACAAGTGCTTGATTACACATTTTTTGGTGATTGTTATAAAAAGGAGTGGTGTTCCCTGTAGACTTAATGAAGACAGAAGATGTATGGAGATATTTAGTGATAATCAATATGTAAGAATTCCTGATCCACCCTTTCTCTAATTATCTCTCACTATTTCTTTGCTTCTATTTTCCTTGTAGATGTGGATGAATGTAGTAAAGACAATGTGTGCATCCGTGGCCAGTGTGTCAACACTGAAGGCTCTTTCATGTGCTTGTGTAAGGCTGGCTTCAAGTTCGACTCAGAGACATCTGACTGTGAAGGTAAGACAGAATTAATCTCCCTTGTGATATCCTGTTGTGTATGTAATTGAGATTATTGTCCACAAATTCTGCTCTGTGGTTTCTACTTTCTGAGTAAACCAACATGTCAGCATTAGCTGTTTGATCGTCATGCTACATTTATTTCTGTGTGTACCCGGTATAGCCTAGCTGGCTATGATTGATTGTTTATTGCCAGTGGGGACTGGGCTCAAGTGCAAGTATCTAAACCTGGCTTGAAGGCTTCCCTCCATGGTCTGAGGACAAGGGGGTGCCTGGATGGCATGGCTGGAGCCCTGTACTCCCTTCCCCTTGAGAGAAGTATGAATGACCCCATTGTGAACAGGAGGTGTTTCTCCCTCTGGAACGTCTCCCTTTAGCTCCTTCACAGGTTCTTTGGTTTCTGTCATAATATTGGTCTTGGCCATTTCTTTTGCCTGCTGCTTTTACTGAGGACAGCCACACCACAGGCCTCCTGGCTGATTCCTGCTGCACAGCTATTACACTGGAAGCAGAACAGCACAGGAGGGAAAATGTGTGTGTGCGTGTGTGTATTTCAGTGTGTATGCCTTCATATCCACATCTGATTGCACATGTGGTTGCATTTGTGCCTCTGTTTGTCAGTTACTAACCAGCATCTGTCTCCCTGCACAGACCAGAATGAGTGCAAGGATTTTGGAAGCTCAGTGTGTGGCACCTGGCGCTGTGAAAACACCATCGGCTCCTATCGATGCTTCATGGGCTGCCAGCCTGGTCTCGGGGGAGACGACGCCACAGACTGTGGTGAGTTGTCAATTGCAGAACGCACAGTTATGCTAGGAAAAACCACTGAGACTTTGAGTCTTATTTGGGTAAAGTAGAATAACACATGGAACTATTGATTTCTGAATCTTGTCCACAGTGGGATTTTATATTTCTTTAAAACACCTAAAATTTCAGACTGAATCCATTTTTCATACTGGTAAAAGTATCATCTCATCATTCTTTGTAATTATTAATTCAGTTTTTCTTCAGTCACTCTGGTCATTAAGAGCCATTATTTTTTCCATCAGTGTTCTGTGAAAAATTATAAAGTAAGCAACTGCCTGAAGCATGATACTGAATCTAAACAACTACAGATAAGTACAATAACACGTGCTTTGATTCAGTACTCATGAAGTTGCTGTCAATGTTTTTTTTAATCCATTTACTTTGTATTATAATTAAGGAAAATTTTGCCCCAGAATCAACTCAGTACCCCTCATACTCTTCAGGGCTCTCATTATGTAGATAATGATATCTTTTTTGCACTGGGACACAAAGAGGCTGATATGAATCAAAAGCTATCAGGTACTCGAGGTCTTCCCACACTAGAAACCATGCGGAGAATGAGGAGAAGTGGCCCCTAAAATTGGTGCACTTTAGAGCGAGGAGTGCACTGTCACTGTAGGCAGTGTGAGAGGCCAGCAGCTGATAACAGCAGTTAGTTTCATCCAATGACAGTGGAGCCAGTGGAGTTCCTCTGGCAGAAACACAAGGTGCAATCTGATCTCTACTGTTCCTCTTTTGAGTGTCAGGCCAGCTGACATGATCTCTTACCTTCTTTATATTCTTACCGAAGAGTCACCTGGACTGACTGGCTGGGTTTGTACTTTTTCTACATCTGGATCTGCAGCTGGCCAACAACAACATACACATCTCCACATCCTCCAGAATATATTCTGCGTTTACTGGCAGGAGTAGACAACTTGGGCTTGAGATATGAATTTGTTGCACAACAATTTGACCTTTTCACTCCTTACTTTGTATTGCTTGTCTTTGCTGGACTTAGAGCACCATAAAATAACATGTTTGTTTTGAGATCTATGTGAGACAAAACGAATGGCCAAATATTTTTTCTCATGTTAATGCAGGATCCAAACAGTCACCAGAGAGTGACAGGCAAAAAGAGGAAAAGCAATCTGAGAGCATCAGAATGGAATGATGTGTTGGCCTACAGAAGGGAGCTGTGGGTGTTTGTGGGTGATTGTGTCTGAATATGTGTGCAGATGCGTGTGTGCATGTGGTTAATGTGGGTTTTTGCGTCTTCGCCTGTGTGTTTGTGTTAGAGAAAGAGAACCAGAGACAGCGACAGTTGTAGAGATGTAGCGCAGCTCCACATGCTCTCATGACCCTTAGTTTTATTGGACTATCAACAAATCCAGATCAGGGGGGAATATGCTGCTGCGGTGCTGATCGGTGACAGTTCAGACACCCGCCTCCACACACAGCCTGACCTCAGCAACATGTGGATGCCTCCTCACTGCATTTTAAGATGTTGTCTGTTTGGCACCAACGGAGTGGAGCAATGGCCTGAAGTTTGACAGAAACCAGCTGCTCACCTCCTTTTTCATGTCAGAGCCATTTTAAGCACTTTTAAAGCAGTACCAGTGTCTAAAAGGTACCTAAACTGATATGAGCACAAAACAATAGTCACCAGCGTTAAAGCATTTTTATTGGTAAGGCAAACTCGATATATTCTTATATTAACTATGAACTGTTTTGAATAAACTTGAATGCATTATAATAATAAACGTAAACATGTAAAAACAAAGGTGTACAAAACTTTCATATGATGACACTTACCTTTTTAGACATACTTTAGACTGCTTGCAGGCTGGTGCAATATTTGCAAAACAGATTCTGATACATAGCCATAAGGAGCATAAAATTCAATTCATTCATCTTGAATCCTCACAGTAAACAATGATTTCCACTGCTGATATGTGCCTGTCTAAATGAAATGAGATACATGCTATGAGTTCAGCATTTTCCTTACCCATCATGCCGCACCAGACCTGATGGATCTTAAGGTGTGACATGACTGATGGAGCTTCAGATTATCCTGTTTCTGGTTAAACGTCTTTGTAATGGTGCCCAGCTCTGTCAGCCCATCTTCCTGCTGTTGCTATGTTGTGACGCCAGATGTTCGTGTTTTCACCAGGCCTCTCAACAAACACTTATAGATCCCAACATTGACTCACAGCCTCAGTCTGGGGCCTCAGCTTGAGAACCAAGCCCTCTAACCCTCAGAAGCCCGACGCTACACACAATAGTGGCTTGTTTCACCTCACGATGGGAAGTTGTGGGAGATGCTGCCGTCACCTCAATAAAAGTCCAGAGAGGGAGCTGAATTACTCTAGGGCATTTTTGTCTGCTTGTAAAAATCATCAAATATTTAAGCAGAGGCCAGACGCTGTAATTTGCAGTTTCTGAGAGGGGCGTTGTTTTATTTTTACTCACTGGCCTTCGAAGGGGCAGCGGTTGTCTTTGGCTTGGTTACTGCACTCATTTAGATTTAGAGACCATAATACAAAAGGGAAAAACAGGATTTTTCTTCCACAGCAGCTTCTCAGCCACAACTCTGGTGTTAAGGCTACATTCAGACCTGCCATACTACTGTACAATGGGCATGTGAAAACAGTGTGTGCTTTAATATTATGGCATGCATTTGCAGGTCATTGTTTTTAAGTTTTAATTCACCATCTCACTCATAAATTCCCTTGAGCTATTCCTTGTCTTTAATAAGCCCTTCCCATGAGGCGGAAATTGTCTGCGGTCACACTCCTGCCAACCTCCCACCCCAGTCAATGTATAGAAATGAGAAGACTTTACCATGTGTGTGATGATTCATGCTGTTGTGCACATGCAGGATGTTGTTTTTGTCTAAGATGTGTGCACATCGTATGACAGGTCGAGTGAAAGTCAGTAGAGGTTGTAAATCTAATTGCAGATAAAGCACACTGACATGCTCCTCTGAAAACAAATACCTCACCTCATCCTTGCCCGCTCGTGTGAAATAACCTCTGCATATGGGTCCAATCAGACAAGGGGTTGCCCAAAAAAATGGGGGAGAAGTGTGGGCTGCAGAAGGTGAGCCAGCAGTCACTGATTCCTGTGTTCATGTTGCCTACCACCATGTGCTCTGGATTATCACACAGAGGCATACATTTACCCCCACTCTCCATTCACATCACTGTGTTGAGAAACCAGGTTTTCTTACAGGAGACAATTAGAAAAGGTGTCTTTAGGTCCAGGTCTCCCCTCAACCTCTGCACCTCCTATCTAAACTGAACTCCTCACCCCCTACCCTGCCCCGACTCTTCCCTCAGAGGAATTTACCCCGCTGCATGTACTCTGACGTAACTGATTATTACATGGAAAGTTTAAGAAAGGCAACCCCACGTCCTGTTAGTGTGAGACTAGCTCTTGTTGACGTTATCTCTTTGTATTATTCACTTTTTCCCACAAGCCATTAATGCTGTGATTAGCACGCTGATTCTTTCATAGGATGCAGACAGGTCTGAATGGCTGGTTAAGTAATGCCGATGTTCTAGCACTACCAGAGTCACATACCCAGAAAAACAATAGTCATTAAAAATGTTTTGGTCTACATGCTCTAATTCCTCCCTGGGATGATACTTTGATTGCATCTCATCACAACATGTGGTTTGCAACAGATTTTGTTCCATGTTACACATGGATGAAACGCTGCCTGCAGACATTGATTATTTCATATATTAGTGGTGGGCTTTCATCGCCTTCCTCGCAGACCTCCCAGCTGGATCCGGCTGTCATTCCAACATTCCAGACTCCACTTAAGCTCTTTACACTCGGGCAAATGTTCCTCACACTTGCGAAACAATACATCTCACCTTACTCTGATTAAATTTAAGCAAAGTTCTTCTCGTTTTTATCCCTGCTGGCATGTAATTCAGGTGTACAATGCAGTCAACAGCTGTATGTGTGTGTGTGTGTGTGTGTGTGTGTGTGCGTGTGTGTGCGTGTGTGTGCGTGTGTGTGTGTGTATGTGCTTGGGTGCGCGTGTGCGCGTGTGAGTGTGTGGGTGTGTGTGTGTGACTCAATATTTTTCCACCAAACTTTTTACAGTTCATTAGTTTTGTCTTTGAGTGGTGACTTTTATCATATAGCAAAGTGTGAACCAGAACAGATGATGGAATAAACACAGTCGTTTTGTTTCTGGAGCATAACTGGACACCATTATAATTGTTTCCACTGAAGCATTGACAGCTTATCAGTTATATGTTGGAGCTGTCCCTTTAAGCTATTCTTTCTGTTGTCCGTCTGTCTTGTGTATGTTGTTGACTGATTTTTCTGAAACTACTTGACTCCTCTGCTGTTATTGTAGTAAGTCACTAAAGTTAACATCAGTTACAAGAAGCACTTTTTATAGGAACAGAACAGGTCCTCGTTTATGCTACCTGTGGCTGGATACATTTCATTTTTGGCTTGTTTCTTTAACCCATAAAGACCCAGTGCTAATTTGTGGCAGTTTGAAAATTTGTTTTCATTATATTTAACTTTTCTTAAGTGATGTATCACCATTTATTATGACATTATCCTCTATGTTTTGCTTTTTTTTTTTTTTTTTTTTTTTTTTTTTTTAAAAATAGGTTTTTTAATATATTTAATTTTGTTTTGATGTAGATGTTCATCAAAGCTCAGATTAAAGTTGAAGATTATCATATCAGAAACAGAGAAAACTGAAGAAAAAGTTACTTTTTCAGCAAAATCTATCATTAATTGAACATAAACCTAGTGTGTCCATCCACTGTCATGGATCCAACTCCATGGGTTTTACTGGTGAATCAGTGTTGTAGAAGATGATGATGTTTCTTTCCACATCCACTATGGAGCCTCTGAACGTCCAAATGGTTCATAGCTGAAAAGACGACAAAGTGCATTTTACACCCATTATTTACATGTATTGATAGGATTAGTGGATCAACAGGTATTAAACAGTTTAGATCAGTAGATGCTTTTGGCTGTTTGGGTTTTTATAGGTTAAATTTGGAACACGACTCACATGACTTAAGGAAAAACTGATTATATTTTGGCTTCAAAGGTTTAGCTGACCTGAAAAAAACATATTTTTCTGATGTAATTCAAGCTGATTATGATGAAATTCCATAGAAATATGTGATAAAAGATAATGTGATGAATTGATAATATTTTAGTGTTCTATAAAAACCCTTATTCAACACCAAACTCCTCTGTACAAATCTAAGCAAAGAAAGCATGTTTTTCTCACTGGAAATGATTCACTAGAATTAATAAAGCAAGACCTTTCATTTCACCATAAAATTCCCTTAATACCTTTTATTAAAACTTCAACTTGACTGGTTGTGGGTGGGGGTCGAAATTCTCATTCTCAAAATGAATATGATTACAAACAGCATCCAAAGATTTGCACCATTTCTGCAAAAGCTTAGCATCTTAATCCTCAGCTGCAAAATGCAAATCTAATGGGTTGGCGGTGTTCGCTATGTGTCCATTATGTTCGTTCTCCCTCTGGCGTCTTGAAGCCATGTAAGCCCACAAGTCTATTCTAGCAATTTAAGTCCTTTTCAGCATTCCCTGCGTAAGGTTGTACAAATGACAAAGACAATTTTGTCTCGGCAGTTTTATTAGCTTGTGGGAGTCCCTGTCTGTGACCCCGGAGGCATGTTAGAGGGGAAGCCAAGTCAGAACAGGAACATCGACTGAGGCCGAGACAACTGCCTGAGAAAGCGATTGTCAGCGTTGGAGGGGAAGACGTGGTCCTGGCAAAGCGCTCAGGTCAAATCAAATGGGTTGTGGTTTCTCTGGCCCGCTGTCCTTCTTTCTTCAGTTGATGCGTCCTTTATGAGAGCTCCAAGGCAAAATAAAACTGGTTCAGACAACATGTGTGATTTACACTCCATAAATCAGTTTGTTTTAACACCCAAGGTGTCAACGGTCTTCTTATTCTGATGTCCGGAGCAGAATGGGGAGCAGAATGTTCTCTGCCTTGAGCTGAGGAATGAAAATATTGGGAAGATGTCAACAGCACCATTAACACTAATGTAAATATTCAAGCAGTTAAATCAGAGTTTATTGTATGGATGTTGCACCATGTTTACACTTGCACTTTTAGTCATGGAAACTTTGAATAGACTAGTCTGGACTGGAGGATGGTCATGAAACTAGAAAGTCAACACAAAATCATGCCTATGGTAAAAATAAAAGTACATGGCAGTTTGCCCCCTTATTTTGCCATATCAAATGTCAGGCCTGTCTGTCATAATGTTCCAGATTTAATGGTTTGCAGAAAAATCAAAGTCCTGACTTCATTACATCTCAGGGATAGTTTTAGCAGACTTTGATCTACAGTCTAAACTGAAAAGAGCTGCATGCCATTACTAACTCAAGATATTGATAAAATGTTGAAAAATGTTGGGGTGTGTGTTGTTTTATTTTCTCTTTAACGCTAATCACTGACTAAAATCTACCAGTGAAACCCTATCCAGTTTTTTTATTATTACTGTTGTCTCCTTTAGACTTTGATCTGCGTTTATTGGGCAAATTGTCTTTTGTATTAAAAAAAAAAAGAAAGGAATAATTGCTAGAGCATTTAAGTTCAGTGTTTATGTCATCAGACTTAGCTCTGAGAGAGTTTAGCTTCGACAATTCAAACTGACTAGAAAATGAATTCATGACTAAGTGTGATCCTTAAACTTTCTGATTGTTTTTAAAATAATTATAATCAGCTTTGCCCTCCAGCAGTATCAGTCTTTGGCCCTTCTGTTATACTCCATTTGCCAAGAAATACTAAATCATGTATATAAGAAATTGCTTGCAAATGTTGCTTTTAAACAGCGGGCAGTGAGTCAGCAGACGTGCAGTGTTAACAGCCTCAACTTCCAGGACTCTCTCCACACATACATCCACATATAGGAGCGCCCCTCTCCTGGTTTATTGCCAAGCAAACAAGGAACTACTGTAAGCTGCTGTCTGCCAGATTTGATTTCAATCTACCATTTTAGGCCTAAAATCAAGTCCTTTTGCTCAGAATCCTTTATGGTACCACTTTCCTGATGTTGGACGTATTAGAATGCTTTAAACTGATTCACTGATTAGTACAAAGAGCAGCTCCTGCCAGAATATTGTCAAGAAACCTCTTCATGCCAAGACTGAGACATTTTTCTTCCACTGCTTGTAAGATTTTATACGCAACAAACTCTTTTGTCTTTTATATGTGCCTTTTTTTTTTTTTTTTGCTTTATTGTATTGATACTGAAAAAGAAAGTTACTGTAGTTCTAGACACTCCAGTACAGATAAAGAAAGAAACTTTCCCTGAATTATTTCACAAATAACAGAGTTTGAAAAGCCTCTTAATGAATTGTCTGATCTATACACCATCTCTGACATGTTATGATGGCAGTGATTTCTGTTGTTATTGTAAAGTCAGAATGGTAGTACTGTTTATTTTGCAAAATGCAGCACCGTGTTTACAGAGGCAGTTTGCTCGTCTGTTGTGCCGAGTGAAATTGTAAATGTTAATGTCATGCTCACCTCTGTTGTGTACTCTGGCCTTGTAGATATTGATGAGTGCGTCAATGAAACCATCTGTGGGAACCACGGCTTCTGCGAGAACACAGACGGCTCCTTCCGCTGCCAGTGTGACCAAGGCTACACTAACCCACCAGATGATATGACCAGATGTGTTGGTGAGTTACTGCTCTCACCTTCAATAAGCAAAACTTGTAATAGTATAATACACCGGACATTGCTTAGATACTGTTTACACTATTTTATATTCTACCTAGTATATTACACAGTGTATTGAATCAACAAATTCCAACAGTGAACTGGCCTTTTGACAAGTGTTGCCTTTGCAGCTAAAATCTTCATATATGTCACTATTGTCCAAAAACTATTTAATATGCATTAGTAAACTTCACACATGATATAAGTGTGATGATCATGCTTTTTTTTTTGTTGTTGTTGCCATGCAGTAAATCTCTTTAAAGCACAAGTGACTGAAAATATTCCTAAACATATTCAGCATTGCTTATGTCTGAATATTTTTCTAATAAATAATATTCAGACAAAGGCAATATCAAATTTGTTTCCCCAATAAGGTATATTTTGAGCGCATATACACTGTTTTCCATAAAGCTGAAATAAAATAGTTTAACCTCTTCTCATGAAATGATTGTGACACTATGATTTGTGTAACTGGGACTCATTGTACCCGGTCAAAGGTGATTATTGATATGTATTTAAGGAATAAAAAGAGGAATATGTCTGAAAACAAAATTATATGAACTTTATGGGCAACAGTATACATATACAGCATTTTTAAAGAAGAACAATACCAGTAATTATGCACATTTTTTGTTGTAATATCAGCATTTTAATACAAGGCCTCACTGAAATGAAAACTTTTTCTCTTTTTTCAGGCTTCTCCTGGCTAAGATAGTGGCTCTCATAAAACACTAAAACAGACATTAAAAAATATCCCCCACAAATTAAAGTATTAACATGAAAAGTTGAATAAAGGTTCAACAAAACACATGAACTTAAAAGATTTTGTTACAGTAGATTTATTTTAACAAAAAAGCAATGACAATGACACAAAGTTGTGCTCAAGCAGAAAATAAGTGTAAAATTGTATTAAAATTTTAATAAAATGAAATTTAGAAAAGGGATTCAGTTCAATTTAGACTTTATTATGGAAACAGCGCAACTGATGACAATGATGATCACATTTTCAACAAATAATGGACTCAGATAAAATCAGCATGCTTCCTTTTCAAGGACAATTTATTGAAAACAGATTGTAATAATTTATACAGGTCTCTGAAGCTTTATTTTGTGATTGAGCATGTTTCATTCAAGGGAAGAATGGAGGATTTTTTCCTTTGCTCAGGAGCAGATTCAGGGAGAAATAGAGAAAATAAGTTGCAAGTTTTTAGTTTTGGTCACAAGATTTTGCAATTTTCAGTATTTTAAGCAAGTTTCACTCCAGTTTCTAAAGGGTATTTTAGAAAGTTTCACCTTTATAGGACACATTCAATTTCACAGGATCTAAATATATAGTTGAAGAATAAAATGTACATCAATATACTATGAATCATAGAGAATGTGTTTTTCCTATGAATCACAAACCTATTAATGCTTCAGAACACCTATACCTGGTCTGCACGTGATGACCTTTACTTGACCTTTTTGAACCCCATGCTGTGTGTACGTGCCTGGTCCTTTACTGACCTCATGCCTCTTTCCCTATTTCTCAGACGTGAACGAGTGTGAGATGAGCTTGGCGCTGTGCGGGGAGGCCCTGTGTGAGAACTTCGATGGCAGCTTCCTGTGCATCTGCACCAACGACAATGAGGAATTTGATCCCATCACCAGCCAGTGCCGCTCCCCGGGTAATAGAGCAGGAATAGCACTCACACTGACTCACAGGACTTAATTCTCCATCCCATCGTTTGGAGACGGAGTTTTCCCTGATTTAATGAGCCGTCTCTCATTATCCAAACAGCAAGGGTGACGAGGTGGACGTGACTTAACTCCACCTCTCTCAGAGTATCTTTTGACCTGGATGTTTCCATTTGTTTTATAGGCGGGGGTTATGGTTGGGTGGATTGCCTACAAAAATTTGCATTAGCCTAATCCTTGGGGTGAATGATGAAGTATCTCCTCCAGTAAAGCCAGGCAAACAGCCTAAGGGCATACTTACTGTAAACCCATTTTCCCACAAAGACAAACAAGGTCAAGGTGTAGCTACTGGCAGCTAGCAGCGGAGCCACGTCTTCCACATCATCTTAAGTGCAGAGGTTACAGATGTACAACGTATGGCAATTGTAGAATCCCAGAAAAAGCCTCTTCAGTCATGAAAATCCCATCACATCTCCAGCTTGATAGGCGTATGTGTACACAAATTGGGTGTATTTACATTATTAAGCGGCGCGCTCTCACTGGGGATGTTTTTTCTTCTGCCTAGGCACTAAACCCCAACTATGCCTTTGTGTACCTTTTTGCCACATTCCACTGTTTGCTTTTGACGTGTGTTAATCAATCATGTGAGAGTGAATGGTGTGTTGACTCACATGCCAGTGTTTCCATTTGGCTAAGCCGGCAGCTTAAGGGTGAAATGCCTGAGCCCATGCCTTTGGACAAATGCGCAGGCTCAGCAGTGGCAGGCAGGGGGCACATACTACCTGCCGGAGGCATGTGGACACACTCTAACCGATAAAGCTGTGTGACAAATTTATAATTCTGTCATCTGCTGTAATCGTAGACAGTCAGTAAGCCCCTTATCCTCTAACATTCCTGAAGATCTGAAGGAAAATATTCATTGTTCATTTATAGATGATGCTGATCCAAAACCTGTGGCTCCAGTGCCTCCATCTGCTCCTACATCTGAAGAGAGGAAGGAGTGTTACTATAACTTGAATGACGCCAACTTCTGCGACAACGTCTTGTCCCGTAACACCACCAAGCAGGAGTGCTGCTGCACAGTGGGAGCAGGCTGGGGTGACAACTGTGAGATTCATGCTTGTCCGATCCAAGGAAGAGGTACATGAGGAGGCGGATGACCTACACTGGCACATGATCAGGATGTAGCATACAAAGATTATGTAATATCAGTCATTATGTTCATAACCTCTGCCACTAATGGAGTTCTTTTTATTTCCCAGATGATTATAACCAGTTGTGCCCTCATGGCAGTGGATTACTACCCCTGCAGGTTTCCTCTACAGAAGCCCTGGCAGAACAGCGTCCTTATATAGGTATTCTGTCTCATAAATGCTTAGCACTTATTTTATTGATATACCTAAGCTTTTACAGCTTCCCTTCACACAAAACTTTACATTGGCACTAAAATGTACCGTGTCAGCCCTTGTTATGTCCACCTGCAGCAACTTTTAAAGTCACACAGACAAAACATAATCCCTCGCCACTTTTATGGGACTACCTGAGGCTTAATGGGATACCTCTCTGCATAACTGACTAATTACTGTAATCATAATATGCCTTGACAGATTCTTGTACGGGAAATGAATGGCATTTTGTGCAGGCTGCCAGTGTTTTCAAAAAACAGTGTCAGGTTTTGACAGCTGTTTCTATCTCACCACTTATGTAACACCAAAGTATGAATCTCTCTCCCCGCAGATGCCAACGAATGTGAGATGTTTGGATCAGACATTTGCAAGAACGGACAGTGTTCCAATCTGTTTTCTACCTATACCTGCTACTGTCGCTCCGGTTTCTACTATGACAACATCCGGCTCGAGTGTGTAGGTAAGAAATAACCACATCTGAACTGCATGAACAGATATGCTCAGATGCATTCATGTCTAACCCATAAAGACCCAGTGTGACTTTTGGGGCCATTCCCAAATCAATTAAACTCTCTGTTTAACCTTTATTAAGTGATTTATCTCCATTTATTATAATATTATCCTCTGTATTTTGTGTTTTTTCAGTGTAAGTCATGAATTTTGTTATACTTAAATCACTGATCATGTAGATGTTCATTAAAGCTTCAATTAAAGCTGATTTTTTCAGTCAAATCTATTATTAACTGAACATAAACCCAGTGTGTCCATCCACTGTCATTGATCCAACTCCATGGGTTTTACTGGTG
>JAPQRP010014829.1:0-16242 GCA_037367295.1 Apogon hyalosoma
GATGATGGTGAGAAATCTGTGACTTACAAATGAAAAAAACAACTATTTGTTATGTAATATTGTTAGATATTAGCGTAAAAATAAGACTCACTATCAGCACCAGTGGGTGGAACAGAAGGCTGTGATTAATTCAGGCACTTCCATTGCTGATACTAAGGTTGGACTATGTTAAATTCAACAAAAACAACAATACCATAGTATTAACAACTGAGAGTTTGTCACCTTTCACATCACAGGGGCTTTTCAGACGCTGATCTCCCTTCATCGGGTGCTGGAGGAGGGATTTCAGACCTGCCATAGAGGTGAGTTGTCCTCCTGTGAGGGAGCCTGCAGGCTGAGTACAACTTCCAAACTGTGGACTCGCACCGGCTGGGAGGTCAGGGGTTGGAAGCTGGGAGAGCTGCCTGGACATCCTGGGCCAAACGGGGTCGCAGAGAGACACCTGGGGCACTTAAAGGGGCGAGGCAAACTCACTGGAGAACCTACCAATAGGACAAGTATGCTGGAGAACTGTGTGTGTGTGTGTGTGTGTGTGTGCGCGCGCGCGTGCGTGTGTGTGTGTGTGTATGTATGTGTGTGCAGGAGGGGTGGGGGTGGGGGGAGGCAGAAAGAGAGAGATAGTTTTAAGTGTATGTAGCATAGACCAACCACTGTATTAGAATGATCATAATGACGCAGTTTAATTATACTTTGACAAAGTCTGTTGAATAACATGCATTGTTACCTTTTCCTTACAGTGTAATGGCTCCTTAATCCCTTTAAGAAATGTTTTCATCCAAGTATCCCATTGCAGTTGAGTTGTAGAAGTGTTCAGCAGCTCAGGCTGTTATTCTCAGCGGACCAGTGTAGGAGGGACAGTCAGAGCAGGAGTGAAAATACTGTCCATAACAAATGCAAAGGCAATAAAAAAAAAAGAAAACAAAACAAGGGAATGAATCCCGCAGACTGCTTGGGCAGAAAAACCTCACAATTAAAAGTTGCAGAAGAATATCTCCAGTTTATCGTGAGATGATCAAAAGCAGGATGTGGAAATAGTTAGAAAGGCTCCGTCAAAGCAAAACAAAACAACCGAAAGGAACGGTGTGTGGGGGTTAAAAAAACACCGCACGACGGGAGCAGCGGCTGTGTTGGTCAGATGACAAGTTGTATTGGTGTTTCTGTCCTCTGCTGTCGCGCTTCGCTGTCCGTCGGGGGGAGGAGGGGTCGTTTCCTCTTTCTCCGTCTGTACTTTTTTGCATCCGGTGGATCCAGCAGTCACGGGCACACGGTCTTGGGTCTGTGTTGAGGCCGCGCGAAATGTCCACGACCGTCCTCTCTCTCTCTCGCTCAGATGGAACGGGCACGGGCAGTTCACGTGACGTCACACCACACGGAACAACCGAGCGGGGCGCGCGAGGGGCGGGGCGGCGTTATCCAGATCTCTCCGTTCCTTCTTATTATTTATGAGACACACCCACCCTCGTGCCACACCTCGAGGAGAGCAGACTGTTTGTTTTGTCTGACAGGGACAAACACACCGACTTCCACTAGTTTGGGGTTTACTGTAGCGGCTTGGCGTGAATGTGTTGCAGGTTGAGGACAGGTAACAGGAAGCGAGCATGTTCAGAAAAATAAGTGTAAGCCTTTATGTGCAAGCAATTCATCTAAGCACACAACCGCTCATTGACAACTTTAATCTCCATTAGAACATATTAGCTGGTCTGCCTATAATCAGGTAGTGCTGTCTAGCTTTTGCAGTTTCCTTGTAATCCACAGAAAACGTGAGGGTGCCGTTTTTTCAAGCGAGAGGAACGCTTCAGCACGTTGCCTCCCGGCGTACAATAGCTGTTACAGCTCACGTGTACGAGGCACGCGGTACCAACTCTAGTCCGCTCGCGGCTCCGGCGAATCATTGGCTTCGGGGAGTTATTGTTCCGCCCACGACAGGCTCCTATTGGTCAGAAATAGGTCGGATACACCCGTCCGCTCGGATTCCCCTCGTGCATGCTACTGCCGCGTGAGGCCCATTCGAAACACAGAACGCGCGAGGGCTGTCTGCTCTACTGTACACTGGAGGAGCACATGCACCGCACATCACAGCGCGCGGCAGCAGCTTCCCTCCGTTTACTTCTGCATAAGTCATTCCTCACCTCTTACTTTTACACACGTTCCCACTGTTATTCTAACTTTATTTAATTTTTCAATGTCCTCTTTAATGAAACACATGCGCTTTGTTACTATGTTCACTAATAACACCGAATTTTTGTTTCATGTCTTGTGTTACATAGTTTTAGGGTTGATGCAAAAGTAGTCAAGTTAATCTTTGACACTTAATTGTAACAAAGTTTAGCTCATATACAATGAAATCAGTTAAGACTGCATTTGGTTGTGATAGAGTTATGGATATATTGAGTCAACATCATGATGTAATATCATTGTACCAAGTCTCAAATACCAAATTGTGTATCATCTAAATTAGGGTATCACACTCATTTTAGTTGGGGGGGCCTCATATAGCTCAATTTGATCTCAAGAACAATGGACCAGTAAAATATAGCACAACAACCTATAAATAATGCCCTTGACTGTTAATATCTTCAGTGTAATTTTTTCACTTTGTAAATTCATCCCTTGGGCCGGATTGGACACTTTGGTGGGCTGGTTTTGGCTTGCAGGCTGCACACCCCTGAACTAGACTGTCCACTCTCTTGTTATTTATTACTGGTTAAGGTCAGTAATAAATGATATTCATTGGTGTACAAACTTCATTTATTGCACATTCTCGTTTTTTGTTGACCCCAGGAAGAATAGTTGTTACTGCAGCAATGATGGTGTATAAATAAATAGCAATTAATACTATAGTGTGCGTGACCTTGTCTAATTTAAGCCTTAGTTCAAAATATGCAGTTTTTATTAAACTCCCCCAACTACAAAACTTTGTTCACCTTTCCAGGTATGGACTTTTAAAATCAAACCACTATCACCCCTCTTCAAATGCCATTAGCATCATCATAAATATAACTTATTTTTACTTTGTTTATTGTGTTTCCATCAGTCTGAATAAAAACATTAGCTTCTAATCACTTATAAATGTCCTTATACCTACATCCCATTGAATCCCTTCACATTTTGCAATGCAACAAAACAACTCCACTTTAATTTGTAAATATTTGGGATATATAAGATTTTTTTTTTCATTGTGTCCAGATTGATCATCATCGTCACTCAGAGATGCTCCATTTGTTTATTGTAGCATTAGTCCTGTAGTAAACAGCACATAGTCACAGACAGAACAGCCTCAGTCCACCCCCTATCAGTGTAAAATCCATGTGACTGCCACGCTCATCCACACCAGGGCAAGAACACAGTATAAATGAGTTGCTTACTGCCATCTTGTGGAGCCTGAACAGAGTGAGAAGATTTACTCAGCCATTCATTTTTTATTGAAAATAGAATTAAAATATTGACTGAAAACAAAGTTAACTTGGAATACTGTGGCCAATAAGAACGGCAGGCCTAAAAACTTTAATGAAATTTATTAGCATATTGTCTACATCCTGAAATTCATTTAATCCACAGTGATATGAAATGCACAAAGGACATAAAGCTAAATATAACTGTGAAACCCCAGCACTAGCTTTGGTACAGCTTACTTCTTGATTTAGTTAAATGATTATGCCTGGTTTGTACCATCTTCTTGATAACACAGGATGCAGCTATGAACAAGAAAAAAATGAAAGAAAAACAAATGGATACACTTATGGTTTATTCATTGCTGAAATATAATCAACTACTGACTTTTCAGTAAATAAATGTGATAGAAATCTACTAAAACTATCATTTTTTCTTTAGAAGAAAAAAAACCAAGGCTTGACAGGGGTATGAACATTTCATATGTAAATAAAGTGACATGATGTACTTAGACAGTTTTCTTTAGAAGAAAAAAAAAACACAAAGGCTAGACAGTAAGAATATGATTGCAACTCAGCAAAAAGTAAAAGGTTGAAGGGGTTAAGTATAAGATTGGTGTGAAAACTGATTGGGTTACACACATAAATACATGAAATATTACATTTGTTTCTATAATAGGTCCTTGTTTTTAACACACCGTGAAGTACTGTAGAAATAATCACTGCTAAAAGAGCATACAAATAACATGAGATAAACATGTGTTACAGTTCACGTGTTTAACCTGTTTTCAATCTCTTGGTATAAAAGCTAAGAATATCTCAAATAAATGAAGTGAAAATAATAAGCAAGGCTTTTTGTAAGTTTCTTCATTTTGGCAGGAGAAGGTTCCTTGTACTGCTAATTATCAGCAACTTTAACATTTTATCTATATGTGATTAAATCACTAAGGAATATAGAGCAACTTTGAAATCAAGTTTACACTACAAACTTCTGGGGATATACTGAATAAACAGTCACATACTGTAGGATTGATTCACAACCTCGGCAAAAAACTTGACCAGAGAACAAACATGCACTGACAAACTATCAACAAATGTTTTGTCCCCCAAGTCCCTACTCCTAATAAATGCACTTTACATTTTTAAAAAAATCCTCAGAGCCTCTAAGTGAACAACAACAAGACAAAATACACAGCAGAGACATTTATCATACAGCAAGAGGTGTAGCAGGAATTCTAGTTAGGATATGGGGAAGAGATACATTAGCAGGTCATTTCACCTAAACTTGTCTAGTAACTGCACAGTGTCAGCCAAGCATAGTGTCAATGCACTTAAGGGGTTAATGCTCCTATGGAAACAGTCACGTCTTGAAACATCTTCCAACATAATCTGGAAGAATTTCTGGTGATATTTTATAGGATTTTCTACAGTAGTTGTTAACACACTCATTCTAATAGTCAGAAAATTAAATGTCGACAGAGACAACAGGCAATTTCTTCTGAAGGCAACAGATGCCTATTCAAGTCCCTTTTTTCTCACCCTCTGTTTATAGAACTGAAATATTCCCCCTGTATGCCACTCTTTTCAGATACCTGGATGATCAGTATCTGTATGGTCCCTGTAGGAATGGCATCTCACCCTGACCCTCTCGGGTTTGTCTCTCTCCTGGTCTCATTGAAAGCTTCAGCCTCTTGGCATCGCTTCGCTGCAGTCCTTTAGCCCTGCGGCGGCAGGACACCTTGTGCCTGTGAAGAAGTGAAGCATTCCAGAAGCGAGTGGAGCAGCGTCGGCAGGAGAAAGTCCCTCTGGCACGATGGGCAGCTCGATGGATGAAGGCTGCCAAGGGCCTATGAGACTGTTTTCCACATACACTGCACCTTAGTCGCTCCTGAGTGGTCAAGGCTTTTTGTGGGTGTTTAACTGCCATGTGAACAAGCAGTCCTGCTTTGCGAGAAAACACAGAGCTTGGGCATTTAGGGCAGCCAAAACGTTTTACAGGGACTTTAAGAGATGACAGGATCTGCACTTTCATTCCCCCGGTGTTGACAAGCTTGTACCCACAATCACCTGATTCTCCTCCTCGCCGAATGGTGAGGCGAAGAGAGCCTTGTTTTCTATTTAGCTGCCCTCTTATTGTACAACTTATCTTTCTTTTCCTTTTGCTTCCATCAAATCTGACTAAATCTTGGGACTCCCATTTAGTTTCCCTCCACTCTCTCCTGTCGGACTTTTTTTTTTTCTTCTTGTGCCGTCTCATTTCATCGTGTGATAACTGGATGCTGCAGTCGACATGGTGGTGCGACTGGATATCTGACAGATGATGAGGATGATGGTGGGATTGATGATGATGGTGATGCAGATGATGATGTTCAGTGGAGGGCAGTTCCGTAAGGGGCTGGAACGGGGCTGTGGTGTGAAGCGTACGACTACGGGATCCAGCCGGATATATGTGTTCTCCTTTCACCCCGGCTGGGGAATGGGGGTGCTGGGGTGGCATGATTGTAGAGTTTGGAGGCAGAGGCTGTGAATAAGTTGGGGCATTAGAGGTTGAAGACTGGGCAGCTGCAGCATCATAAAACAAGGGAGAATAACCAGCTGGTGGTTGTGGGGGTGGCTGCTGGTGGCTATGAGTGACAACACTAAGATTCTGCCCTCCATGTGCTTCTGTGGAAGGAGCCATCTGTAACAGGGCATTAGTGGCAGCCTCACTTTCTGATGCTGACTGATTAACATCACTAGCACTTCTGTTGTCTCCAGACCCACTGCTGCCTTCTTGAGGGTTTGATGGTTCAGTGCGGGTCATCCCATGCTGTGATTGCCTATGTCGAGTGAGACTATTAGAGTAAGCAAAAGCTTTGCCACATACTTCACAGCAAAAGAGCTTTTCACCCCCACCTTCATGAACTGTCTGGTGATGGGCGGTCAGGTGGAAGTGATGGCGGAACGACTTCCAACATATAGCACAGGTGTAAAGACGAGTGGGTGGTGGGGGCTGTGGTTGAGGGTGGGGCGGGGGTGGCGGTTGTGGCTGTGGGTTGGTGTCTTGAGGCTTTACATCTTGAGAGTAGGTGTAATAGGAGGAGGTGCTTGGTGCTTGGTTCTGGCTCCTGTCTTGGGCCACGCTACATTGAGGGTTTGGGTTAAAGCTGTTAAGGTTCTCCGCAGCTGGTGTTGCAGGAACCTCTTCCATTTCCCCCTTCTGGTGGAGTTTACTGTGCCTCCGGAGGCTCTGAGAGTAACCAAACTCTTTTCCACAGATGGTGCATTTATAATTCTTTGCCCCAGAGTGGACCGTTTGGTGCTTGCTCAAGTGAAAAGCTTCTCGGAAATACTTTCCACAAACAGTGCAGTGATGAGGCTTTTCCCCAGTATGGATACGGTCATGCCTACGGAGGGTCTCGCGACGTGCAAATCCCTTACCGCAGACACTGCAGAGGTGAGTGCGTGGGAGGCCACTGGGCCCCATTCTTGGGGTGTATTGCCTGCGTTTGGGGGGCTGTCCACCAGTTGATGGATCTTTCTTAGCTCTGGGTTTGCGAGGACGTTTGGGTTTGACAGTAGGGTTCTGTGGGTTGCTGCTCATAACCTCTTGGTTCCCACCACCTCTGAAATTCTTATCCATGCCAGATGTTGTTGAAGGTGAGCCCAGAGGACCTAAACCAAGACCCCCTAGAAGACCTCCTATGATGTCTCCCCTATCATCCCCTCTACTTCCACTGCTGCTAGCAGCTGTTATAGCAGAGATTGCATTATTTACAGAGCTAGTCACATCATCCTCTGAATCATCCAGGAGAGAAGATAGGGGCAGGTGGGGCTGTTGCTGCGGATGGTGGTGCTGGTTGTGGCTCTGAGAATGTGGATGCAGTGTTGGGGCCAAGGGTGCCTTTCTCAGAGCTGGGCCCGCCATCCCACTTCCACAGGGGGAGGCACCCGAGTAGCATGGAGATGGATTACCTTGAGAACGATGATCATCATGGTAGCCTGTGTAACGATTCCGAGAGTAGTCAGTGGGGTATTTACCATCTGTTCTGTCCCTGTCATTTGAATTCCCTCCCCTTCCAGATTGAAAAAGACCATCACATCCTAAACCTGATTTTGGTTCTCCTTCCCCAACAATGATTACACCATCTTCTTCCTCAGTTTTCCCATAAATTACCCCTCTATTGCTTTGATAAGTTCCCCCTCCTCCATTACCTCCTCCACCCCCTCCCACGACTCTGTCCTCACCATCAGTTCCTGTCTTGCTGCCCCGTTGTTTGGGTCCCCTACCTGGCTTGCCGCAGGTGCCTGAGGCAGCATGGTTCAGTAGAGATGTGCTCTCACGGAAGGCACGACCACAGGCAGGACATCGGAATGGCTTTTCCTCATGTATCTTCTCATGGCGTGTCAGTGACTCTCTACGATTAAAAGCCCGAGAGCAGGTGGAGCAGCCATATGGGCGGGCTGATGAGTGTATTACACCATGTTGCAGGAGGTGCCCTTTTTTCTTAAAGGCTTTGCCACAATCAGGGCAATGAAATATTTTGTCTGGGCTAGGGCAGGAATTAGATGAGGGCTGGGGATTTTCTTGGGTCGAATGGGGAAGGCTTGGGTCAGACTGTGTTTTTATGTGTATGGGGTTTGGGCCAGTAGTGGCAGTATTGCTAGTACCTGCTGTGGTTGGTTCATGCATGCGCAAATGCCTGCGAAGGCTTGAAAGGTGAGGGAAGCTTTTGCCACACTCTCCACAGTTATATAAAGGCTCTGTATCAGACTCTGTGGTGTTGCGTTGCAATGAATTCTGGTTATCAGATTTAGAAAGGTGAGAATCATTAGTAACCAGTACTGAGGCAGCAGTGGAAGAGGGAGCAGAGGAGGAGGAGGAAGAAACTACTGATGAGGATGAAGATGAAGAGGCAAGAAGGGATGAAGGGTCACCCCCCATATTTGACATACTGACCCCACTCCCAATTAAAGCTGGGGGCTGACCATGACTAAGCCCTCCTCCATTAGTATTACTGCCAGGATTACCACTATGACTATTGTGCCCATGGCTGCTGCCACTACTGTTGCTATCAGATTTTCTCTGTGGTAAATACCCAGCCATTGCCTTCTTCCTCCTACTACTGCTGGTGCTACTACTGCTACTACTTCCACCTCCACTGCTTTCCCCTTTACCATCATCCTTTGATAAGGATAAATGGAGCGGTAAGGGGAGGGGCAAACCCGCTTCCTGTTGCATCAGAGAAGCTATCTGATTTGATGACAGGACAGGGATGCCCTGGAAGTCAAAGCCACCCAGAGATGAAGGCTGGGAGACTGGGTGGAGCGGATGGTGAGGATGAGAATGAGAATGTGGATGAGATAGGGTATGAGGAGGAAGCTGTTGTTGCTGGGGCGGCTGCTGTGGAGTCTGCTGAGACTGAGAAGTGGAGTGGCCATGTGAGTGAGAAGAATGCAAAGCAGGAGGTGGAGCAAGACTAGTACTGGGTTCCCCACCTGCCTGACTTAAGCCAATTCCTAAGTGGTTATGCGTTCCCTGTTGCACGAGGAATTGCTCTAAACTAGCATTAGCAGGCACCCCAGAGAGAAAATACTGATTAGCAGCTAACATGCAACTAAACTGTTGGTGAAGGCTCCGTGCATCAGACTGGGCCCCAACCAACTGGTGTCCCAATGAACTGACTGCACTGCTACTAGAAGAGTTGTTAGTGGTGGCCACAGAGGTTGAAGGGGAAGGAGAAGAAGAGGAGGGGCCAGGTGATGCCTGCGGGACAGAGAGGCCGGGATGCAGAGGAGGAGGAGGTGGAGGTGCTGATGTTACTAATCCTCCTAATCCCCCAGCACTCCCACTACTGCTACTTCCCCCAGCAAAGTGCTCAAAGCGGCCTACACTTGGGTGTAACTGCTCCTGTGCTAGTGCTGCCTCAGACGGGTGGAAAGAGCGCAGGAACTGTGGGTAGCCTGAAGAATGGCTTGAGCTGCTGCTGCTCATCTTGCTTGACTTTGAACGAGAGCTCTGAGATGAGGAAGGCTGTTGTTGTAAAGGTGGGGGAGGAGGGGCACTCATCTTGGCAAAAATGGAGGCAGAATCAGAAAAGGCGTTACCTCTAGACCCCTGCAGGGGGCCCAAGCCAAGTCCAGACAGAAGAGCTCCAGATGACTCAGCCTGCTGCTGCTGCTGCTGCTGGAGTTGATGCTGGTGAAGTTGCACTTGCTGTTGATGCTGTAGTTGTCGATCTAAACCAAGGCCTTTGAACTGGTGGGCCTGATGCCCACTTAGCATCTCTATAATGTCCAAATTGTATTTTCCAAATTGGAACATTTCCCACTCACTGGCACATGGGGGTACAGGAGTCAAACCTCCAGCGCTAGGAGCGGCAACAATGATCCCACCAGTGGCTTGCCAAAGACAAACTTTACCCCAAGGATGAGGTTATGCTACTGTTTTATTCCAAAACTACTTCAGTGTCAGTTTGAATCGAAAGTTTGTCTTTTTAGATTGTATACTTTACTGCTGCTACTCCCTCTCGATTATCCACTGCCCACACTCGGCATAAAATGGAGTGGGGTTTCCGGGGAGATGAGGTTACGCTCAAAGGATAAGTGCCTTTTGTCAGGTAGGTGGGTTCCACCAAATTACTTATAATAGTTTTAACTGAGAAACAGTTTAAATGGCATCTTCTTGTTTTCTGTCAGTTACTGCGTCGACATTCTCCGTCTAAGGAAAGTTCCTCATTTGTGTTGAGCCAAGAAGTTCCTAGAGTTGAAAAAATAAAATTAAAAGAGATACCAAAGAGAAAAGTTAAGAAATGAAATGGAATAAGTCTGTCAATGAAATTGTTTTTATTATCTCTCTTAGATGATAAACAATGCATTTAAGAAATCCATTTGAAGTCAAAATTTACATACTGAATAAAAGGGAATACAAGTGACTTTTGATGTTATAGGTGGTTTAGCAAAATATTCTTTGTATTGTAGTTGGGCTTTTTCCTACATGATTTATCTATATAATAATAATAATAATAATTAAAATAATAATAATATAACTATACATCAGTGTGCAATAAGCACAAAAAGGCTACAACACTGTGTCTTTATCAGATGGTCTTGGTAATTTAAGTTGAGGTGAATTGTCTGGTTAACAGCATGAACTGAATCGTGTTGATTCATTTTTATGTTACTGTCTATGCATCTTGTTACACAGATGCAACACAGGTTAGTACTTAATAGAGGAAAGGATGCTTGTTTGAAAGTGCTGCTTCAGAGGTTGTTACCAAATTTTATTACATAACGAATACAAACTTATAATGTTATTATATTGTAATATATGATACACTGGCCTACCAACAAATTTAACTCTTCCACTGTGAAGCAGTTCTAGATCCATCTCAAATTGTATTAAGTGTATTTTTCTGCTCAGTTGAGAACAATACAGCATTTCCAGGGCACCTGTGGCTATCTCTGCAAATGCCAAATATTTATTGCAGGACACATTCAGGCAGAATACAGACTGGTACAACAGAGTTGCATTTAAAAAAAAAAACAGACAGAAAGCACAGGATACCTTATTAAGAGCCATTTATGTAAAAGTTCTGTCTGCAAGCTTTATATCAACAAGTGAACGATGAAAAAAATATACAAAAAAGCAAGAAAAATATCAGTTGTTGTGAAGAGGTCCCGATAGGAAAATATGATGATAAAGTTATACAAGTGTAGCACAGTTAATGTATGCTATAGATATTAGGTATTACCAATTTAGAAATTTCAACTGAGAAATTTCCCCATAGTGGGAGCATTACAGTCTTATTTTATCTTATCTTAATTAGCAAGTCCCACTCCAGTTATAGACAATTACAGGATAAATGTATAAATATTAAGAAAAGAAATCTAGGTGTCTGAAATATAAAGTGGAGAGAAGACATTTAAACTGTTGCACTATTGTACTTGACTGTAATAAATTCTTATTTTGGCAACTTAAAACATTAAATAATCATTACACAAAGTATTTAAAAACTCTGCACAGTACTTAAATGACATGAAGTTATTTAGATAAATTAAGAAGTCGCATTGGTGCACCTCCTAAAGACTAAAGGCTCCCCCTGTGCAGCTTCATCTTGCTCACCTCTTCCTTTCTTACCGTTTCCTCTAATCGATGTAATGAACCTACAGGCGAGTCTGATTCCCCGGCGGATGAGGGAGATAATCTACAGCATATTTCACTGCCTCTCATTTTAATGTAAATCGGCACTCCTGTGAACAAGGGCAGAAATGTTATAATTAACATCAATATTATTCTGACTACACAGTGTAAACATTCGCAGAGCGTTACGGGCGCATGTAATAGCACTTTAGGAGGCAGTCTGAGAGTATTGGCTAACATTTGGAAGAAAAAGGAAACATTGGACGCGCTTGCATGCAAAACTTCACGGTTCTCCTTAGCATCTTATTTTCCACCGCCTCAGCGTGTTTAGCTATTTGGTGCCTCACGCAGTGTAGAAAACCACATAAGCACTGTTGCTAACGTTAGCCGTCTCTCCAAAGCACAATATTAAAAGCATGCAGACAACAGTTAACATCATGTTGCTAGCGCTAGCATATACATCAGCGTAACCTATATTCTGCAAATGTTTACCTACGCATCCAGTAGCAGAGCACAGTTGCAGATGGATGAGGCCTGTCACGCCTTCTTCTAACTGCCTAGCTAGCTATGGTCCGCTTCCATTTCTGCGTGCTGTTTTCCAGTCGTTAGCCAGAGCCATTTTCACTGATGCTGAGCTGGGTGAAGGCGAACACTGCTCCCCCAAGATTTCAACTCCGACAGACACCGCAGCCGCCTCTTCGCCATTTCATTTCGACCGTTTGCGCTGGTAGGAAGCTAATACTAAAGATTTCGACGGTCGACAAAATTTGGATGGACGGTGATAATATTTTTAGGCAAAAGTGAGTGACGTGTGCTCCCTTAACATTGGTCCTTTCCGGCCCTTGTAATATTTCCGGGTAGCACCAGCGGGGCTCACGGATGGCTGTTTTGGGCTCAGCGCTTTCACCGTTTGGTTACATGTTGAGTTCAGTCGGGGATCTTCCTCCAAAAAGGTCGAATAGTCGGTTAATGAGTGGGCTGCCCACTCCACGGTCCTCTGATTGATTGAACCATGCGTCATCCGGTCTCTGAAGACTTTTCCCCAGGCTACACATACCTTAAAGGCCTACTAAACACAAGCATTATTAATATTACAGGCCTCTCCTCAAACTACACAAGTTCAACAAAGAAATATAAAAGTTCAGCAAATTAGGATTCTGCCTCCTAAACTCCCTTTTTTTTTTTTTTTTTTTTTTTTTTTAAACTCACCATTACTATTTGGGGTTACACTGAATTACATTGTGCAGGATGAGTAATCTAGGTTCATAAACTTACTTCAGATCTGCATTTATTTGAATTTATTTGGGCTTTAAATTCTGTTCTACCTCCAGCAGTGTTGATCAATTTCCCACCTCATTTCAAATCAGTGGGGTCAAGTGCCTCATTTAAAAAAAAAAACTTTCAAAATCACACTGACACAGACTTGCATTTGTATGATTATTTTGTTTAGCTGTATTTGCACCATTTCTTCTCTTTGTTTTAATATTGCTGTTTTAGGGCATTTTTATCTTGTTTTAATTGCTTATGATGTGTTGGTTCTATTTGTTTAGTGTTTTATTTTGTAATGCACCTTGTAACTGTAGAAGTAAAGTTATTGATCAGTGGGTCCAGTCTGGCCTGTGGGATGAATGTGTAAAATACAAAAATTACACTGAAGATATTAACAATCAACTGTCAAAATGATTTTAGTTCAGGGCCTACATACAGTCCAATTTGATCTCAAGTGGGTCTGACCAGTAAAATACTATCATAACAAGTGGTGCCAGGCACAACAAATCCCACCCCTCGCAAACGTTTTACCTGATTTACCCTATCTCTTATCATTGCAAAAACACATTTTTGGTGACCTTGACCTTGACCTTTGTCTTACGTTCAGCAAAATTTTATGGGATCTATTCTCGACCACCTCGCACCTTTCCCAAAAATTTCATGGAAATTGGTCCAGTAGTTTTTGCGTAAAGTTGCTAACAAACAAACAAACAAAAAAAAAAATGAACCAAAAACAATACCTTCACCTCCCCTTTTTTTTTTTTTTTTTTTGGGGGGGGGTAATAAGCTATAAATAATGACAACTCCAAAGTTTTCTCTTCAAAAATTTCATTTTAGTGTAAAAAAAAAAAAAAAATTAAAATAACATGAAAAGGTGTGTGTACAAACTATTCTTTCACAAAAAATGTGAATAACCTGACCATGAACAACCTGAAATGTCTTAAGAAAAATTATTGGAATTTTGATAATATTATGCTTGTCCCTTAAATGTTTTGTGTCTTTGTAGATCCACTCTGATCTTGAAGTTGTAATGCACATGTATAAATGATAAGCTGAGGCATAATATTGTAAAAACTGCGTTTATTCTTCTGTAGAAATTTCACGTTGTACATGGTTGTTCAGGTTATTCCCATTTATTAAAGGATACTTTGTAGATGGAGGGAGATAAATATATATTATTAATATCTTATGGAGAAGGGATGGGATTAAATAAGTTACACTTCTTCCCACCCCTTTTCTGGCATGTAAATTAAATTATTGTGCTGTTTTTCTTTCTAAGATTGTCTTGATTGTTGTGCTTTGTATTATTATTTCTGTTTTACTTGTTAACATAAATGTTAAATTTAATTGCATGTTCGGAAGAAATCCCTAAATCTAATCTAATCTAGATGTAAACATTTTCATAATATAATTTTGCTTTTTTCACTGTAAAGCATAGAGAAAGGTTTAGAGTTGATATTATTTATAGGTTATTATGTTAGAATTTTACTGGTCCGGCCCACCTGAGATCATACTGGTTTGTATGTGGCCCCTGAAATAAAATTAGTTTGACACCCGTTATTACTGTATAACCTGTAACATATTCTAACAGAGACATAAGGGAAGCAGTTTTAAATTTCTCACCATACAATAAGAGTTCAATGCTCAAGCCTAATATCAGTTGACACATTTATGAAATAATGTATATTATGTAGAGGGAAATAAAATATGTATCAGTTCAACATCAGTAATTGAAACAGATGCATCTTGCATAGTAGTAGAAATTCTGAACAGCATACAGTTTTTGTGTTGTCTGAGTTATGATATATCTTAAGGTGTAGGATAATAACTGCTAAATAAGCCTTCTTGTAAAAATGTCCTCAGAGCAGAACAGAGGAGTTCTAAATGTGTTTATCACTGGCCTTCCAGACACATTTTACATCCTCTGACCTTTAGAAGCTCAAAAAAGCAACTGCAAGACATCGATTAAAGGATGATGAAGATGATGCAATCAAAAAACATCTGAGATGTAGACACACATGTTCTTCAAAAGTTGAAAGGTGATGGAGAACTCAGCTTTTGGCAAATCATTATTTTATCGTAATACACATCCAGAATTGTATTAAATTGGTACAATCACAGAGACATGAATAATTTTATCTCTGTTCCTCTCTGAATTTTAATGATGTTAATCATGCCAGGGCTAGGATGCTAATCATGTGCACAGAGTACAGAGGACACAAATCTTTGGCCGTGGACCATCGGAGGCTGTACATGTGTGAATCAGGCTTCTGACTCACACATACATTTGCAAATTAACAAGCACTTGGTATTTCCTTAAAATCTGCAGTTTTTATACATAGACATTTATGATCTGCATCCAAATATGTTTATGAGCCGTGTATTTTTGTGCAAACTTTTTGTCAACTTGCCAAGCAGATACACAATGTATTAGCTGTTGATTGTATGCAAATTGTGTGGGAGAGTGATCCAGCTAATGCCTTTTGATTTGTTCTGGTTTCTTCAGCACACCGTACACATTAATACCAACCTGTGCATGTGAGCAGCACTTATATGACAGCCTGATTAAGGACCTCTGTACACTTTGTCCTGTATCTACATGAACACACACTGAACCTCCTACTGGTGAAATGTGAACATTACAATAATTGTAATACATCAGATGCTGCTGCTGCCACTACGTAAACTAAATATAATAATTTTGTGCCCTTTGTGCACATCCAGCACATTGGTGTTATCTGTTCTTTCATTTAAGCCCTCATACATCTCAGTGCAATAAATTTATTCGCAGGAGGGCTTGAATATGAGCTCGGCAGCCGTTACCTCAGTGTACAGGTCCACAGTATGATATAACTCAGCACTCAGATGGTTTAGAGCCCTGAATTATATGAAGTAAATTTCCCTTCTTGTTCTTTTCATTAAAAAAACAGTTATCCACTCCCACTGGCCCCATATAGCCTTACAGTGGATTATACAATATCTCAAAGCCCAGTGATGTGGGATTTAATCAACGGCTTGCTGTGAATGTGCTTACTAACCTACTTTAGGATAAAAGGTAGTTTGTTAATATAGAGCTGTTGCATCTGGTTTGACCGCTCATAAAAAATAAGATTAAATTGTCTTGTGATTATTTTTAAAATCTCAGTTTTATGACATTTCATTCCTGACCAATCCACTGGTCTCTGTGGCTGAATGTACAACAATATGTTCAATTGTCCAATGCATGTTGTAAAATAGTGCATGTCACAATAATAAAAAAATATAGTTGTGTCACCACATCTTATTACATGTTTTACGCTATCTGACAATTAACAAAAACATGGAGGGGTGCAGAGTTGATTTTAAGTCAATCTCTTGTCTAGGTGATGTCATTGCTGTTATTTTCTGGGAAAAAAATCCAAATAAAAAGTTAGTTCTAAATACTTTATACTGTAAATTGGCCAGAGACAAGAATGGTCATAT
>JAPQRP010014866.1:0-16238 GCA_037367295.1 Apogon hyalosoma
AATGTGACCGTTTTGCGCAGATAACCATTCGTCCCGGATAAATGAGCTTCAGCCCATTATAGAGACATTACAGTCCGAGGTCACGTACTGAAGAGGACAGAAAAGGGGGGAGTCTCTCTCAAAAACTGCGGTTTATTCTATTGTTAATCCCTTTAAATGCTGCATTGGTCTTTCACACCTGCAAGGGAACTCTAATTCGATTAATAGGAACTTATATATTCATTAGGTGGTTTTCCCCTGATAATATATGATCACCAGCGGGATGTGAAAGGGGACCATTTATTCGTGGTCTGAATGGGTCTGCGTGGGACCAAAACTTCACCTGCTTCCCCTCTCAATTAGGAATGTATCCCAAACTCCGACAGAAACGAGTTAAATTAGGCGTCAGCTAATTTCCAGTGGCCCCTCCTCCGTAATCCCTCCTCACAGTCTATCCATTTGAGCATGGCCCTTTAATTCAGCAGAAGTTGAAAGGTTCAAATAGTGCCTAATGAAACAGTGACTAAATCGTTCTCTGTCGCTCGGAGGAACCCTGTAGCTGTCTCTCAAAGCTCTCTGAGCACACAGCCGTCGGGGGTCTCCGGCTAAATGCGAGTCCCAAGGCAGGACAATCTAACCTGTCAAAGCCTTTGCCCACTTCTATATATCCTTGTTCCGTGGTTTGAAGCAATAGCAGCATAATCAACCAACGTGGGACCGAAAACGCAATTAAACTCGCTTTGGACAACCAAAATCTTTTCAAAAGCGAGCATTAATGGACTATTGGCTGCTCCCCGGGGGCGTTATCGGGTACCCTTTTGTGGTCAGATCTAAGGAGAAATTACAGCTACACTTTCCATCCATTTTCAGTCAAATGGCCTGTATGGTGTAGAAAATGCTCTGCTGTATGATGTTAAGAAATAGCATATTCACAGTGAACACCAGGTCCAGAACTTCTCACCAATAGCATAGTAATGACAACTTACTAACAATAACTGTCAGTTGATTCAAAGAAAATAGAAAGAGTAACAGAAGTTCTACCTCCACCTGATGTAATTTCTTCTTTTTCTTTAAGTGACACAAAATGTTCTGGAAAAACAGAAACTCTAAAAGTACTGAAGCATTTAAAGGTGAGACTTTGTCAAATGAATTGAAGTACTTGCTGTTTTTATGTATTTATTTTATCATACGATGTTTTATTGGAAATTGTTTCCAATCCTTTAGATCATTATGTTACAGAGCAATAGGGACATGTGTAAAATGTACTCAAATTGAAGAAAATTTTACTCTACTCAGAGAACATTTGATCCCTCTCTAAAAAGAGTAAAAGTTACTCTTTGGTTAGAGCTCTCCAAACTCAATATAGAGCCAGATGTGCAATATTTTTCACTCTGGAAAAGATGCTTCTTCCTGTGTGGTGAGCACAACTTACGGCAACATAATTTAATAAAAGCACAAAGAATGAAAACAGTGTGCTGTTGTGGGTTAATTATAGTGGTGCATTTTAAACCAATATTACTGGAAAAACTGGAGTATTATTTCTATAATTTCTTACTTTAACCCATTATTTATAGCAGTATGAATCACTCATTCAAAATGACACGTTCTTAATTGAATTCCTCGTGTTTATTACAATAAATACACATATACATAGTTTACACATTCTTGCGTACAGGCTCCACACAGGTTTGTCCTGTACTATTTCTAAGGGCTTTCATTTTCACACAACCTCACTGACAGTAATGGGATATCAGGCAATTACTGGATACATTTATGTGGACAAGAATCAAGCAGACCTGGGTTTGAAACTGGAGGGATTGGAATACATCGGTTTAAAGGTCATGTTCACATATTTCAAGAAGGTATTTAAACATTTAATATGTTTCCTTTAATTTAACAGTGGGATAAACATTATTAACAGTAAAACGTAACAGACATTTGCAGAATTCTTATATTTCATGCAGGACAGTTTGGCCCAGAGGTTGCATAATGCCATAACCCATAACCTGTAGCAGTGCAGAGTAAGTGCCACCAGTGGTAAGACTCATGACGCTATCAGATGGGTGACACCTCTTTTTCTTCCGAAGCAGAGGCCGGAGATAGAGACTCCTCGTCCTCTGACCTTGAATAGTCTGTGTGTCCGCTTGTGCACTTGCAACTGCTGTGCGCGCTCCTTTGGGTGGCTTTGCCCTCCTTCTTATGCTTCACCCTGCGGTTCTGAAACCAGATTTTTACCTGTTTTTCTGACAGGTTCAAATACGTGGCGATTTCAATTCTTCTGAGTCTTGAAAGATACATGTTTGAGGAAAACTCCCTTTCCAGTTCCAAGAGCTGGGTGCTTGTGAAAGCCGTGCGCATCCTTTTGCCATTCTGTATGTGGCTACTCTCCGAGGCGCCTGTTGGGGAAAAAAAGATACAAAAAGACTGTTTGAGTTTGGTGTGATCACTTTACATTTTCTAAATTCTAAAAATTAAATAGACAGAACTAGAGCCAGGCGCCACCGCGCGTAAAAGCTGAGCGCAAACATTCATGTAATTCTTTTAAGTGTTCGTGTCATGGTGAAACCAATCAAACAGGTGCTGATCAGTAATCCTGGAAGCAAACTGGAACAAACAGGTGACTTACCAATAGAAAGACAGTGATATCTCCTGGGGTCTGTGACGCTGAAGGTGGGCGTGCAGACAGGTGTATGTCCAGGATGCGCAAGTGTTGGAGACTGCTGATGCGCTATTCTCTGACAGTACTGTGCGTCCGCTCCTGGAAACTGAGTCTTCAGCATGGGAATGCCGCCGCGGGAAGAGTGGATGTGGGACGTGACACACAGTGGGCAAACACAGAAAGTTCCGTTTTTCCTGGATGGGCACACCGGAGCGCTGACAGTCATTACGCTTGGAGAATGCATGCTGATGGGAATTAGGAAATCTTGTCCGTGATGCTCAGCCGGTCCGGGTCGCACCGTATCCTTGATTATTAAAGAATCAACATAAAAAGAGCGCGACATGGTTGTTTCGTTGTTAAGTGATCGCCCTTTGCGCAGGAGGATAGCTGTTTCTCATCTGAGCCCCTCGGGATCTCCAAAGGTGCTTATGTTTGATGGTTCAACAAAAGGGACCCCGAAGAGGGTTGGCCCTGCAGCGTCACCCACGTGCGCACCCGGCTCCAAGGGTTTATACTGTCAGCGACCCAAACCACGTGACGTCTCCCAGGGCCTCCAATCACAACTTGCAGATTTACTCTTTTTATCCCTGAATTTACACAGTCTTGGGCAGCACAATAACATTACAACCAATGTTTTCTTTTCCTTTCTTGTGTTTGTTTCGGTCATTTATTTTTAGTGTTATTTTTATTTCCAAACCCAAGCACAAAGTTCTGCAATCACTTTCTAAGTAAAAACCACAATTTTTCGGTAACGTAACAATGATTTTGGAAGACTGTGATAAAATGAAGTCATCCTTATGATTACAAAAAGAAAACAATGCTATATTTTCATTGTGGTTGAAAAGGAAATAGTGGTATTTAATAAAATCATGAAATAATCTGAAACAGCAAATATGTAAAACTGAATTGAATGAATGGCATAACATAAATCGACGAAAGTTAAAGAGTTACACAGCAGGTGGACGAAGAAAAATATATATAGGACTAAAATGAACTATATATTATGTCCACATGTTAAGAATCTTTGAGATTGATTTGTAACCATAATCCTATGTTAATTAGAAGTTTGGATATAATTAATGGTCTTTGTGTAATCTATAATGGACTTTATCCATCACTATTTTCTTTTGCAAATGAGATTTAAACAATTGCGCACGGGACTATAGCCTAAGAACTAATTGCTTTGCGGCCTAATCATACTTTGGATCCGGTTGGTTAAGGTTTCACTTCCAGCAATTAAAGAATTATAAACTGATGGAGAGTCTGGGCTGCGGTTATTTGATGGCGATTAGGATTCAATTAGAAAGTGTTTATAATGGTCGGTCTGTGCAGGGGTAAACAGGCAGCTATTTCAGAAATGCGTTAATCCCTCATCTTGTGACAATAATTAGCGAGTTTGATCCCCAGGCGGGTCAACGGTAGGTTTAGCTTCTGCTTTCATCTGCCAAGTAACGCCTCGGACCCTCAGACAGAGGCGAGCCGTCAGTAGGTTTATAGTGCAAACGGTTCAACTCCAACACAACATGTCTTTATTTTCCCGTCTGGCCTTTAGCCCATAAACAAAAGTGGAATAAGCCTTTAGCGGGAGTTTCAACAAGTCAACGTGAAATCATCCACTCTTATAGTTATTACGCAAACAGAGGCATTTATTGAAGTATGATTTCCAACGCAGCCTTTTGACGCATTAGAAAGTCTTTAAAATCCAACCAAAATAATGACAAAAATAAACACGTCTGTCACGTAGACAGTAATTGCTCTAATAAAGTGGATGCAATGTTTGACATGAAGACGCACAGAGCTGTTATGGTGCAGATAACACACTTCAACCAGTGAGAGAGAGGGGGAGAGAGAGAGAGAGAGAGAGAGAGAGAGAGAGAGAGAGAGAGAGAGAGGTTAACCAAGCGGAATGATGCGTGGCGCGCGCCCTCATCACACCATGCTCGCTCTAATATTATTTTTCCATAATTCTGCACGATAAAATTTCATTGTCTATTAAGTAATCCCACAAATGAGATCCTTTATGAGGCTATAATGAGGCCTAATTGCCAGGACTAGTGGAGCCACGTGGAAGGATTTAGGAAGCATTAAACAGTCGGGTACTGAGCACAGGCTGTTACCTAGCCATTACTTTCATAATTCAAGGAGAAAATTAGTCCATTTAAGGGAAAAATCCTTTGATTCCCTTTATTCTGCTCGGGGTGACAGAGCTGCAGTTTTTTTGTTCGCTTCGGTTAAGAAGCCGGTGCAACAAATGGGGCCGTTGGTGTATCACTCCTGTTTAAACGTCCGATTATAAAGAATTTCAGAAATGTATAAAGCTCCCAGGGCCCCACCTCTCACTTGTCTCTTCTGTCTTTCTGACATCCTTTGACTTTATATTGCAGCAGTTACCCTCCTCTGTTCACTCCCTTTTCACATCATGTTGATGGGCAATTAATCACGGGCCTATTCAATAAAGCAAAAGGGAAAATTTTGCTTAAATAGGGCATTTAGAAAGTTGAGTGTTTCTAAAAGTTGGTTAGTTTGTTCTCCATAAGGAAAAAAAAAAGTACAAATGCTCCGTTTGTCTTTTCCTGGGCGCGTCTGTGCGTATTTGTGCGCACAGAGGAAAAAAGGTGTATGTTTGTGTGTAGTGTGTGTATGGGTGTGTGTGTCCAGCTCCTCCCAGTAGTAAAAACACACAAACTTGTTAAAGTGCAGTGCTAAAGTTCCCCCCTCTCATTCACATCGCATCCCATGCCATATTATACCGTGAAGAAGTCCATTAATGTTTTGTTGAACAAGCGTCATTAACTTGTATCAACGCCTTTTTACAAACCTTGCATTGTTGTGCAAGGCCAGTCTGCGGCCCATCTTGGCCAATACAGTGGATGATTTGCCCCTTTATTAGTTTCCAGGCAACAGATCCTGAATACCAAAACTCAAAGGAAACACTCTGGTCCTCCATATAGATTTCAATGGCGATGGGAAAATGAACAATGATCCCGTGGACAACATAATGCCACGCAATGACTTTTCATTAACAATTATCTCGTTCATGTGAATAGCAGCTGCAGTGGCTACTCTCCATCTCATGGTTTCCAGAGAAAAGGGGAGCACAGAGAAAGAGGCTTGCACTGAATAGCATCCTGCAGGAGTTAGGGCTTCATGGGCTTCATGAATGTGGAATCTAATTTATATCTGGGTGAATAATTAGGTTTCTATGCAAAAATGAGTTGGAAATAATTACATCTTAAAACACCGTGACAACTTAGCCAGATAAACAAAGACAAGCAGACCCTTTTAATGTTCACACCAGGAGTTTATAAGATCTTCCAAATCAAGTCAATATCAATAACCTGAGTTTAAAATGTCCATGGATGAGGAAGCAGCTTCTCTGTGCAGTTGTTGTGCAGCAGTGGTAATATTGTTAAAAACATATACAAAGTGTTTTTTGTGATTGGGGACAGACAATACTAGGCAGCAGAGCTCTCAGGCCTATAGAAAAGTAAAGTGACAGGCTCAGTGTAAGAAGAGGCTGCTGAACAAAGCCAGTGAGGGCCCTGTTGATGGCCTATAGAGATGTCCTGCACCAGGCTCCCTCTAATTAGGGAGACGGTTCTCAGTCTCACAGAGCTGCTCAGTCCAGACACTCCAGACTGAAGTGTGCCCCTGCGCCCAACGAGTGTCTGGATGTCCACACTCGATGCGCACCCCACACAGCAGCATGTGTATGTGTCCGCGTTTCATGGCGCACACAATTACCGAGTCTCGAAAATGAGATAAACACCGACTGATAGTGACGCCGATCACGCTTAAGTTCCCAGAGCAGTGTCTTTATTAAAGCTTATTGTTAGAGCCCTGATGTGTCCCTCTGCCTCCTCTGTTGTTTCCAAAAGACTAAGCAAATGCCATTACAGAGCCAAAATAAGGCACAGAGAACACTACAGCCCTTATTTCAATCAGTTCTTGCTTGAGTTGTCAAATAGTCCTCAGTTTTCATCCTTGTTTTAATATGAAGCTATTCCTTTGGTCCCTTTGTACAGCACACATCCACCCACTGATCTTACTGAAGGAGTTATCAGATGTAATGACTTATTATGGTCTTCCTTCAGTGGTTTCTAAGAACATCAAGATGCTGTTTTATCTCTGTTAATGATTGGACTTGAATAAAAATTGCTTGGATGCAGAGTGTTTTAAGCCTACCCAGAATATAGAATATTTTTATCCATCATGGAAACATTCATCCAGTAATTATTTGTGGAAAAAGTTAGAAATCAAAAACAGCTGGAGCTACTGTATGGGTGGAGCCCAGTTACCCGAACCCAAAAGGTTCTCACAGCTCCTCAGCTCCCAACGCATTCTGACTTCCTGTGAAACTTAAATCAGGAAATGTTTCAAAGACTGAGTGACAGGAGTCCCTCCACCCAAGTTACCCCTACCAGTCTGTCCCTCAATCTAAAGGAGGTGATATTGTAGCCCTTTTCTCCGTCTGAAAGGGGAAATCCCTGGGATTGAGGTTGTGTGCTGGAGCGGAAGCAGACTGGAATGTGTGTCCAGGCCGTGTCTTTTGTCACCATCCAGGCTGTGAATACACATGGGCCGCAATCTCTCTGTCCTCTGTTTATCGGAGTGTGAAGGAGCAAACAAACCAAACGTTTTAGCCGCATGTTATCGCCACCTTATACCTGTCAATCACATTTCCTGTCTGATGGGATGTTTGAACTCCTCAACTTCTCCAATAATAACTTCCACCAAATCACATTTAATCCAATCAGCAAAGACGAGCTGATTGAAACATGGAAATCTGCACTTTTTTGCCTGTAATTTTCATGCTTTTGCTTATGAATTTTACTGCTTAATTCTTCCTCAACTCAGTCTTCTTTTATACAAAAAGGAACCGCCTCTTGTATTTTCCAGCCCAGATTAAATATTGATTTAGAAAAGTGTCATGTTAGGCAGAGTCTGTCATTATGTTGATTTTCTTGGTTGCCCGTTAGTGTCTCTGAAGCAGCTTGTCAAACCAGCCTCATCCTCGTCCTTCCCTGCATCTGAGGTCTAACTGAGGCTTCAAAAACTCACATGTTTCTTAATTGAGATAATGCCCACATTTTTCTGTCCATTATGCATGTAGTGTTCTTCTAATGTGGTTTATTTGGAGACATGCTGAAGTTTGCAGGAGGATCCATCCACACTCTCTGCTCATTTAGACAATAAAGGACGCACAGATCTGATTTTTCTGTGTTCTTGTCTTCATATTGTTCCAGCTGTTGGCTTTTCACTGTTCATTTACACTAATTTATCTGTTCTACTAACACAATCCATTGCCACTGAAACCCTTCTCATATTATACACTGTCATGAAAATGTTCCTTTCCATCAGACCGTGTGATTCTTTTTCCTCTTTTGTCACTTACAGAGGATTATCAGATTTATATGCGTTAATTGGTGAGAGGAGGTGGAAGAAAAAACCTACATAAACCTATACAAATATTTTGTATAATTCTAAGATAGAACAAATGCAATGAAAAATTGTAGGAAAAAACAAATATACCAAATATCTCATTGCAGCAGAGATGTTAATAAGAGAAACTGCTAAAGTGTTTAAAGCCTCACAGAGCTTATTATACAAGTGTTTGAGACATGACGTGAACTGGAAGGGTTTGCTGTAAGCTGCAAAATTACCTCTAGGTCTGTGAGGCAACACAACAGACCACCACAGAAATCCAGGAAAATAAGAATGACTTAAATGAAGATGAATAATAAATGATGAAGTGATGAATCAGTGAATTTCCCCTGGGGATCAATAAAGTTAATCTGTATATGAATTACAGCAGTTAGATGAGCATTTGCAAGAATGTAATTGTTTAATGTCTGCACAATTATTTACATTTTGCCAATAGTGCAGTTGTGCTTAAAGAATGAAATATTTATGAAGGTAAAATTCATTCTAATTAGACAAACATCACAGATAGATTCATATGCCAAAAGAAATACAATAGAAATAATGGAAAAATAAAATCTATTTCCACTTTCACATCCTCAATATGTTCATAATTTCTGGCATAGTATTAAAAAAAATTGTCACCCAGAGTAAGAACTATGTAGATATTTATTTATTGCCTATTATGTGTCTGTGACTTGTTAAATGTAATTTGTTAATTTAACTGTCAAATTCTCATTGAGTCTAATAATTAATCAGAAAAGCTTATGTGAATGCTTGTAAGTTTGCACAGAAAACATCATGCATGAATGAAGAACTTTTGAAATAAAATAAGATTTTAAGAAACAAGCTTTTACAGCAATATTCTAATTTTCAGAAATTTACATAATTTGTTTTAATGTTACATACATACAGGACTATGAGTAAAACTTGTAAAAAAAAATATCTTTGCATTTCAACCAAATTTTCAGCATATGTGTTGCAGGACTTTACACCTGAAGAATGTTTTGCTTAATATTGTAGTTGGTATGTGTGAAAAAAAAAAAAAAAAAAGCTTGACTAAACAAAAAAGTGATATGAAACTAAGATGACTCAGATCAATAGCACTGTGGACTGTATGAAAGAACTTATTTTCTATAATGTGGCTCAGACTGAGTTTTACAACATGGCTAAAAAGTGAATCCCAGAACTAAAAGACGGCGCCAGCGTGGTCACTTTCAGTGATTCAGCGCCACAAACTGAAAGCTTCTTTGTAAAGAGCATCTTACTCATCTTCTTTGTTAATAATTTAATTTGTTGCAATTTAACAAGTGTTTGCTTTGCTTCACACTGATTGCATTTCCAAGTGTGGGGAGCTTCCCTTTGAGAGAATCTAGACAGTCGAGGTCAGGGCCAAGAGCTTCAGTCTGCATCATCCCAGCTCTGTGCCAGCCAGATAAATGGAGAGTGTGTTTGTACGCTGTCTGAGCTTTGTGTTTGCACGGAGTCACAACTTTGTATGGGGTCGAGGGGGAGTTTGAGGCAGTAACTAAGATTTGTATGCAGACTACATCGCACAGCCAACCCCCCGGTCCACTCTATGTCCTCTCACCTGCCTGTTGCAGTAAATCATAGAGCAATCAAGTGAAGCGTGTTGATGGGTCTGCACGTGCAAGAGCTTTGCTGCACCTGTCGTGTCTGTATGTGTGTGCGTGCGTGTGTGTGTGTGTGTGTGTGTGTGTGTGCACCGTGAAGAACTAAAGAAAGGTCTTTGCAAATGAAGTTGTTTTAGCTTTTTTCTTTGGATGTTTACTTCACTGTGTGCGATTCTTCTCACAGGGTCTGGGGGTCGGTGATAAGAGAGTTGCTGGAGCTCAGCCTAATGGTTTGGTAAATGTGTGGATGCATGTGCACGCCTCTGTGTGATAGGAGTAGGGAGATGGAAATAGAGGTAGCTGGGTGTCAAACAGGAGGTCTGCAGATGCCTGTCCGGCTAAGAGCTGCAAGGTCCCTCCCTTTGACAGAGTATCCATTCAGAGTCAATGAGCTGGGTCAAAGCCTGCACGTCAGGCTGCAGCTCGGCCTAGCACTGGGGCGGTCCAAGAGGTCAGCCTTATTCACATGGCGCTGTCATGCAAATGAACCCACCCACGCTTAAACAACTCTTGGAATTTTTATGTCTGCTCCCTGGCCTTTTTTTCCTCCATTTCCCCCTTTTTTCCTGCTTTCCCTTTCTCTCTCTTTTCCCTCTCCAAATCTCTCTCCCCTGTATTCACAAAGTCATTGACGAGACATTCAAAGCTTTTTAAATTGGCCAGCTTCATTGTGCCCACACTAAACTGGGGGGGAACGGAGAGAGGGAGAGTGTAAAGAGAAGTGGGCCTAAATATACTCCGGCCTGAAAGTAGTTAGATCATGTTCTTTTCATGGTCCGATTAGAATCAAATCGATCCCCCCGCCCCTCCTGACACTCCAAGGTTTGAAGAGGAGCGGTCAAACAAAGATTTCTTGGCTGAGACAGGGGGAATGAATAACTAAACCTGAATGCTAAACACACTCCTAAAAAGTCTCATTCTGAGGCATGACAATACCCAAGAGAGTAAATTTGTTTGAAGTGTGAGTGAGAGATGTTTGTGCGGATGAAGAAAAGACATCTCCACAGTGATGATACTGTAGGAGGATCTGTGGACGAGACCTGATCTGCATATAAATCCGAAAAATACACAGACCCCTGAGGAGGACGTTCAAGCCTCATGACAAAGGTACTTTATCAAAAAAAAAAGCATCAAAAGAGCATTTTCATTTAAAGAATAAAAACAAATAAAATTTTTTTAGGAGAAAGGCGACATGAGGAGAGGTGCGTTTATGGGAGATGTTTAGGCGCCCGGAGGTTTGGCCTGTGATGTTCAATGCCACAGTGGACGTTTGCAGGACGCTGCTGCTGTCCTCCGGGAGGCCACCGCCGAGGGTGAGGGGAGAGACGGGAGGAGGGAGTTGAACTTGGTGACACCCTTTCTGCACCTGCAGCTGTAGTAGTTATCAGCTTATTATTCCAACGAACTACTATAACTCTCTTTTTTTTTTTTCTGAAACATTTACTATTTCAGTTGGAGTTTACTGTGGCATCTAATGTCTGAAATTCAGTCAATGTACAAAAAAGTGTTTGGGCCAATCTCTGTCTTAAGTACTCACTTATAATATCTATAGCATAAAAATTAAATGTACAGTTAATAATCATAAAAAAAAAGCTGTATACATGATTTTAATTTTAGTCACAGCAGAGTTTTGTCAGCAACAACTGTAAAAACAAGTGTTTTGTTATTGTTTTAAATTAGAGACCCTTCATGACATGAATTGTAAACTCTTTTGATGCAGCGAGATATAATTCAGTTCATTTTAATTCAGTTTTATTTATATAGCATCAAATCACAACCTAAAACGATCTCAGCACAGTTAACAGAGAAATCAAGACAATAATATACTGTGAACTTAATGTTCATTGCTGTACAATGGACTGGACTGACATTATTCTTGAATGTATTCATCTTTATTTGAACATTTTTGATCTTCACTGACTTTCATTCAGCATGTGTATCCAATATTTCCAAACATATCAAATTTGTCTACATGGCAAACAAGACAACTGAAATGTGTCCAGTTACAATGACAGAATTTCTTGGTTTTAAGTATTTGACTCACTGTAAACATCATATGCCTTGCCTGGAATATTTGGAATTAACACATATCATACACAGCAAAAAAAAAAAAGAAAAAAGAAAAGAAGACATATTTTTTAAATTAAGCCAAAAAATCCCATCTATGAACGGGTTAAGAAACTATGTTCAAGCAATGAATTTATCTAAGGACACAATATAATATTCTTAAATTGAGAAGTTGAGAAAGTGCAGTGCTGTTCATATAATGAAAGCTGAGATACAATATAAACGACTGATTTAGCTTATCTTAATGCTACAAAGCTGGATATATTTTCTTATAATGAGATCAGATAAAAGGCATGTTTGAAAATATTATTATTCTTTTTTTGAAATTTTATCAAACTGCAAAGTCTTAGTGAGTTTGTTTTGATAATAATAAAATCAGGTTGTATAAGACTGAAATTACTGTAAGACTGGTTTTCTTTTTTAAATATTTTCTTTACTTAGAAGATAAAGTATAATTTGAGGAAATACAGGGAAAAACTAAACGGATCTGTGTTATGAAAGGGTTAATAAATGAACCCCTCTGTTGCTCAGATGTTTCCATACATACATAAGGTAAACATATACACCTGTGCACATTCCTGTCTCACCCCTTCACCCTCTGCTCTGTCAGGAAACGTCCGCATCAGAACATCTCGCAGGAAGGCTAAGTTGTTTGTGTTCTGAATCCAAAGCAAAGCCAAACAACACTGTAGAGGTGGAGGGACGGAGGGGTGGGACCACCCTGCAGCTGCCCCCTTCTCCCTCTCTCTGACTCCCACCTCATCCCTCCATTCCCTCTCCTATTCATTCTGCAGCTGCAGTCTTGTGCCCCTCTCTCTCAGTCTCTCACTCTGTCATACAAAGTTTCTCCCTCACTCTCTCCCTCTCTCTCTGTTTGTCCCATCGACACAAAGATGGATGGAGAAGCTCCTGGAATGGGGCGCACAATAGGTTGTGCCACAAGGTGAGCAGCCTCAGCTGCATACGGCCCAGTGCTGCCTTTTTTAGCTCCTGCAAGGCTTCTTACCCGACTTGAGTATGTGTGTGTTAAGGGGGGTCTGAGCGGCACAGTATGGCAACAGATGCTTTTGTTCGGCCAAAAGTCTGAAAGGGGCCTTGGGTGGGGGGCTTAGCAGTGTCAGAGCACAGAGTCATTTTTCTCTCCTTTTTCTCTCACTTTGCTTCTCTTTCTCTGTGTCTCCCTCTCCCCAGCTGTGCCTGCCGTGGCGGCTGAGCAAGAGGAAATGTGAGGGCAACGGCATGATGGAATACGTAAGTGGGGCGCGCGGTTTTGGCCTGTTTTGTGGGCGACTTCATTAAAGGGTCGTTTATCTGGCCTGTGATCCCTTTGTCCTGGGCCTTCTTTATCAGCCCCGGTGTGTCAGGGGGGCGTAATTGGCCGATTGGCCACGGTCTGCACATGCTGAGGTGATTTATAAAGCTGTGAATGGAGCTGACTCTTCTCCGGGCAGCGCTCTCTCTCCCATATAGGAGACACTGCACTGCAGAATAACACTGAATAAATGCAGAAGAAAGAATGTGAAAAGGAAAACGTCCCCAAAGCTGAGTGTGAAATCAGAGGCCTGAATAAAAGGGCTCTGGAATCACTCTTTCCCTTGTCATCTATTTTCCACCTTTATACTCAGACTTTGTCACTTCACCTCTTTACACTCTGGTCTTCTTTCTGTTGCTCACACCCCCTTATAAATTTTGGAAATCATTTTCATGTCCTTCATATTTCCCCCCAGGAATCATGATTACAAAATGTCTTTTGTGTATAAACTTGGTCCTTGTGTTTAAAAAAGCCAAAAAAGTCTTTATGTTTTTATTTTGCGTTTTAATTCTTAGACAAAGCTTAAACAATCCTTATATTACATGAAATTTGCAGCACATCTCAGTTGAATTAAAATCAGCTGAAATACAGGTGACCGTTTATAAACTGGGGTCAGTTTGCCAAAGTAAAGTCTGTTTGTGGAAATCACTGAACCAGACGTGCAGCTTTGAGGTGTGGTCAGATGTCCTTGGATGAAAGTTGGGGTGCAGGTGGGAGTGTGTGCAGGCTTTATATTGTCCCATGGTGTGTTGAGGTTGGGTCTTAATGACCTCCTAATTAAAGCAGGCCCTCGTCTCAATGGGCTGATCATGTAGTGGAGGTCAGAGGTCATTTACAGGGCTGCTGGTGGTCACAGTTCCTGCTCTGTGCTAATTGCCATTCAGTATACCCAAATTAACACAACATAATCATTCTGCAGGATACATGTTGGAATATGTATCTGTAATGAAGATAAAACCAAGAGGTGTTTTTTTTTTCCCCCAAATACAAATAAACAAATCTGTTCTTTGTCTAATTTGATTTATTTATGTATTTTTTGTTGTTGTTGTTGTTGTTAATTTAGTTGAGTCTTAATGAATTCACCATCCTCAGACTCCCAGTCTCTCTCAGGGGCTTTTGCATTGTCCTGTCAGAGACTCTGAGTTCATTAAGCCAGACTAAGTGTTTGTCTAAAGGCTGGACCAGACAACTTAAATCCATGTGGACATATAAGAGGATTTGCATTAGGATTCTTTGTTTTTTTCCTATTTGCATCATTAGAAAATAATTAGCATCATTAGGCATTATTAGAAATATTGTAAAATATGTATTTATAATGAAACTTAAATCTCACAATTAAAATAAATCTCTTAATTAGGTCAGTTTTTACTATGTTCTCTGAAAATGAGCGAGGTCCTGAAGGAGCCTCCGTCCACAGGCGAGGGAGGACCAGGCGAGGAGGAGGTGCCTGGCTCGGGTTTAATGTAGCTGATTGTGCTGCCATGAAAAAAGGAACAGTTTCTTCTGTGTTAATTTTCAATTTTGTTGCTGTCTATGTGCCCGGCCTTTGTGTCCAATTCTTCTTCTCTCCCTAAACGGCACCACCACCCCTCACTCTTTCTTTTCTTTTCACTCCTCCTCTCGTCAGGCCGTCTAGATTATGTTGCTAAGGAGATTTTTTTCTTTTCTTTCTTTTTTTGTGCTTTTTTCACTGTTTCCCATTGATTTGGTGTTAATGCGTTTTGAATGCCCCTTGGTGTGTGCCGAGCGCTGGAGGAGGAGGGGGAGCACAGGGTCTTGCCGAGTAGAGGAATTTCAATCTGAAGCGGTTAGGTGGGGGTCCGGGTGGGTTAAGGCCCAAAGAGAGGCACTCAAGTGAGAACTGAAGTGGTTTGCAGAGCTGAGGAACCTCTCGGGCTGCCACTCCCACTCTTCTTCCCCCTCTCTTTTTCAGGGTCAGTCCTTCATTGGCAGCCCACAGGTGCACTGTCAATCTTTCCTTTTCATACCAAAAAACTAACCCATGAGTAAAACAAACATTTTTTTCTCTCAGGGAAAAAAAGGAAAAAATTGTGTGCAGCAGCCAGAATACCAAATTAGGCATGTAACAGTATGCAAGATTCAAGGTTGGTTACAAATCATGGTCTGGGGAATATTTTCTATATTTATTTAAAAAAAATGGAAACACTTAACATTTGTATTCATGAACCATGTTTCTGCCCTGAGGCACTTGGTGTGGATGACTGCAAAAGGGAGCCAACTACCATTTTCCACTAGTGTGTCTCCTTTTTCTAATAAATCCAAAACATGAACCAGACCAATACTGTAAAGGTGCTCATACACATTATGTTGTGCTGACCTGGCTGGTTTAAAGAGATACTCCCCCCCTTTTTTTTTTCTCACTTCTCCTGAGTTTGACTGTGCTTGTCTGATGTGTCAGTTCATCTTATTCTCCTGATCTGAGAAGAACTTCACGGTTATATTCTCCCTTAATTATCTGATTCTGCAATTTACAAGTTTGCAGTTATGTTACTGTAGTTTAACCGTGTCTTCATGTCAACTGTTGTCAGACTAATTAACACTGTGTTGAGTATTGTACTTTGGGAAACAGAGGTCTCTGGGATACTGGAGACATATTGTAATAAGACACATTTCATAAGGTTTTTCAAACAGAAAGGAGATCTGTACCAAAGGCAACTTATGAGCCAACTGGTGCTGTCATCAAAGTGACAGTTTTTTACATGACACTTCACACTTAATTAAGTTTAATAGCAGTTCAGTTATGCACATATATTTTATGAGGGGGAAGAACCATTTATTGGTACAGCATGTTCAAATAAAGTGAGTAAAAATTAATAAAAAATATATTTCTGTTTGCCTTTTGTTAGTAAAAAAAAAAAAAATTCTGATACTGCATGACTAAAATAAACACTATGACTGAAATATTAAAACTCCAACAAAAAGACTAATAATACTTTGTATTATTAATATTATCATTATTCATTCATTCATTATCTGAGCCTGCTTTATCTTCACTAGGGTCACCTATCCCAGCTACTTATGGGTGAAGGCGGGGTACACCCTGGACATGTCACCAGTATTATCATTATCATCCATCCATCCATCCATCCATTTTCTGAGCCCGCTTTATCCTCACTAGGGTCACGGGGGTCGCTGGAGCCTATCC
>JAPQRP010014896.1:0-16235 GCA_037367295.1 Apogon hyalosoma
TGGAAACACAGTCATCTTCTACAACATTGATTCATCAGTAAAACCCATGGAGTTGGATCAATGACAGTGGATGGACAAAAATAATAACATCAGAGAATAATAAATAAAATGAAAAAATTAAGGAGAAAAATTATTAAAATGAAATAAAGAATACAATAAGCAACAAAATGAACAAAAACAGTCAAATTAACCAATAAAATTAACAAAAATGAATAATAAATCAACAAAATAATAAGTAAAATGAATAAAACAAGCCACACACTGAACGAAACTGACGAAAAAGTAAATCTGTTCAGTTAATGATCAGTCACATTTTCTTCAGTTTTCTCCATTTTGATATAATAACCGTTAAATTTACTCTGAGCTTTTATGAGCATCTACATGATCCGTGAATTAAATACAGGAAAATACATGACTTACACTAAAAAACTCAAAATAAAGAGGATAATATTACAATTAATGGTGATAAAATACTAAAGACAAGTTAAACATAAAGGAAAAATCCTTTGGGAACTGCTACTAAAGTAGTACCAGGTCTTTAAGGGTTAAAGAGGTTTTATTTACTGTACTTCCCAAAAATCCATAACATCACCAAATATCTCCAAAGGTTCCTCTGTTCTTATTCTCATAACAACAGTCTCACAAAAAAAAGAGTCTTAAAAAAACTGAAAAAACTACAACATGAACCCCACTTCTTCACATTTTCCTCCTACACTGGGAAATCCAAACAGTCAGCTGTTAATGAACTCCGTTTCCCATCAGCCCCTCTTCATCCTGACAGTCTGAACCTAGAGAACAGATGTGGATTTGTGCTCCGTCAAACCCTTACTCTGCTGATGTAATGTTCACTCAGTTTCATTTAAAGCCTTGGGGTCAGAGGTCAGTCAGACCTGGCCACGCCCCCAGAGCAGATCCAACACACGAATCGGATCTGAAAGAAACAAGGTCGACTCTGAAGAGGAGACGATCACATGGACTCATTAAAGACGAGTCGTGAACTTCAGCAAATGAAAATATTAGATGAGATGAAAGTTTAATGGGCCTCGAGGGGACGTCGCTGCTGTTGGGACGTTTCCACGGAAACTCTTCACACTTCGTTCTTTACATCTTCTCTTTAATCCGACGACAGCAGAAGGTTTAAACTCTGCTCAGTTACTGATTTAACCTCCACACTGTGAGGACGGTATGAAGTCCACAAAGGCCAGAATTAGAAAAATGTCACCGAGCTGGAGTTTGACTCTAAAACCTGACGTGTCATGGCTGACACACACTGTCATCTGCAGTCTGGATGGACGGAACTCTGTCACAGTTTGTGGGACTGGAAAAATCCAACAGTTTCTGAAACCTGAGACGTTGTGCTTTATAGGTTTTATTGGGTCATTTTGGTAATTTCACTCAGGCTGAACGAGAAGCTGCAGAAGAAGCTGTTCTAGCAGAATTAGAACATGCAGTAAACTGTCAATGACTGCTAGATTCGGAAAGATCTAAGTGTTCTGGAAAAATGGGCAAAAGGACTCACTAGTCCCTTTTCCATTGACCCTCTAATTGTGTGAATATAAATTGCGTAGAAAAATTTACCTAATGGAAAAATGACAATTTCGCCAAAACTCTTGTTTTCAATTAAAAGTTTTTTCTTTCGAGGGGTGTTTTTTTGGGCAGTGGAATCGGTATACTGCACAAAACTGCAACAGAAAGACCTTTCATGCAACTAGCGTCACACGAACCAAAAAAAAAACAGATGTTGATGGATGTTACAACAAAAGAAGAACAGATTTAAAACAAACATGTCGCAGTATGTGTGGACACACCAGGAAACCCAACCGTTTTTGAATTTCATATGGGATGGAAGGGTAACGAGCATTCTAGATTCAAAACAACACATATTCATGTTCGTCGCCATGTTTATGGAATGACTTCTACTGACATCTGCGACAATATGTAAACAAATCATTGCATTTGTGATTTCATGGAAAAACAAACATTATGCACTTCTGTTTTTCAAAATGTAGTAAATATTGGTAGTTTTGCGCAGATGTCCAATGGAAAAGCGAATATTGACAGCACATTTTCTAACCTTTTTAGAGTGAAAATAAGAAAAAAAAAGTCCAGACAGATCATTTTAGGGTGAGGGTTTAAAGGGTTCATGAATAGGAGACGAATCATACACGACATGGACGAGAAGAGGAACGTGGAGATGAATTACACTGAAAATATCAGGATAAAATAGCATGTAAATAGTAGTATATAAGCCCCGCCCCATCTATACATCAGCCAATGAGACCAAACTAAACATTCAACGTCTGATAAATGTCTATCAAAGGATTCTGGGAGATTTCATGACATCACCTTGTTTCTGCTCCGCTCATCATACTAAAAGGGGCGTGGCTTTGTGTGATTGACAGCTGTCTGCAGGACGGAGGTGTGATCGATTCATCACGACTCCGTCCATTGAAAACCTCTCATGTCCTGAACAGGTGGCGTCCCCCTCCCCCTCCCCCTCCCTCTCTCTCTGCTGTAGAGTCAGTGTCTCTCGCCCATCAGAGGGACTCCCTCTCTGGCATCACGACCACTTCCTGCAGCTCACACCCTCCTTCCTGTTCACGACGCCGCTCACTTGCCAACCAGGGCGGTTACACAACGCCGCCGCCCACCTCGAGTTATTTTAATGAATGAACTCAATCACAGACGTCGTTTGTTTTCTGAAACGTCGTCTATTAAAAGAAACTGGAAACAAAAACACGTCATCACTCAGGTCGAATTACAGCGTCCGACATCATCAGCCCGTTGTTGACGGCGTCACGGCGCTAAATCCACCTGCAGTTACATCAGAAACAAACGACACAACGGCGAGATGAGAATGAAACAGAAACGAATAAACAGACGAATGGAAATGAAACAAGAAACAGGAAGGAAGTCACAAGAAAACTCAGACAGATTCTATCGATGACTCTTTTACTTGATTCTCTTCATAATCCTTCTTTTTCTGACTCTTCTGGCCCAATTCTGACTCTTCTTCCTTCTCATTCTTTTTCCTTTTACCGATTCTTCTTTTTTCCTGATTTTGATTCCTTTTTTATGATTCTTTTTTTTCCTGATTCTTTTTTTCTTGATTCTGATTCTTCATTTTCGGGATCCAAATTCTTCTTTTTTCCTGAATTCTGATTCTTTTTTAATTTTTTTTTTTCTGATTCTTCTTTTTTCCTTGATTCTGATTCTTCTTCCGTCTGATTCTTTTTCTTGTTCCTTTTACTGATTCTTCTTTTTCTGATTTGTCATTTTCCAATTCTTTTATGTGATTCTTCTTTTTTCCTGATTTTGATTCTTTTGTTACATAATTCTTTTTTTTAATTCTGATTCTTTTTCTATTTCTTCTTTGTTTTATCTGATTCTTCTTTATTCTTTTTATCATTTACACGTGTATTATAACTTATACATCACAGTGGATCTACAAATACACAAACATTTAGAAACAGACAGAATATTGTTAAAATGTTGGAGTTTTGACACTGTTGCTTGTTAATATCTTCAGTGTAATTTCACATATTCATCCCGGATCGGAGCCTTTGGCGGCTGGTTTTGGCCCACGGGCCGTATGTTTGACACCCCTGATCTAGTAGATGAACCAGGACTCATCCAGGACCCAGATCCACTTCATGGTCAAACGTCATTAAAATCAGATTCACAAACTCCTGCAGGTGAAAGCGGACATAGATCAATCAGAATATCCTGGACCCAGACTGAGACCTGGACCCAGACCTGGACCTGGACTCTCCTGGTCCTGTGTGTTTTCAGTGGTTCGGTCATAAATCAGGTGGGTGTGTCCATGTGTGATGTAGCGCCGCTGCGGTGTCACCTGATTGGCTCATTCTGCAGCGTTTATTTAAAACACTGTCCTCAAACAACCCCGCCTCCATGGCTCCTCCTTAAAGCCATAAACCCACTGCCCCCTCCCCTAAATCTTAACTCCTCCTCCTTTTTTCCCCATTTCTTCCTCATTACCATGTTCTTGTTCCTTTTCTATATTTATCATTATTCCTTTTCCCTCCATCTTTGATTCTCTCCTCTTCATCCTTTCATGTTGTTTTACTTCTCCTTTTCCCTATTTTTCCACCTCCTCATTCCTCCCTCTACATTCTTCCTCCTTTTACTTTCTTTTTTTCATCCTCTCCATTTTCCATTTACTTTACCTGTCCTCCACTTTTCTTCTTCCCTCCATCTTATCTCCCTTCTCTGGTTATTCCACCTCCTCCTTGCCCTTTTCCTCATTTTTCTTATTTTTCTCCTCCTTTTCCAACATCTTTTCCCTTGTTATTTCATTTTTTCTTATCCCCTTTCCTCCTGTTACTTATTCTTTCCTTTTCCATCTTCTGTTCTATCTTTCACCTCCTTTTCCTCTACATTTTCCATATTTATTCGTAATTTACTTTTCCCTTCTTTCTTCCTACCCTCCATTTTCATCTCTTTTTCCTCATTTTCTCTCCATTTTCCTTATTTTCCTCCTTTCCTATTGTTTTCCCCCTCCTCTAGTCTCCTCTTTATTTTACGTCTTCATTCCTCTCTCCGTTTGTGTTGTCGATTTATCTCCTCTCCTCCCCCGTTCTCCTCCTCTACCTCCATAATTAAGTCATGGCTGTGGGTGTTTTTGACAAGCGACTTTAGATCAAACCCTGCCTGTAAAACTGTAATAAAAAGGAGGTATTTTCTTATGGATATGAGACAGTTTCCTCTGAGGAGGGCAGAGGAGCGAGGAAAGGAAAGGAGGGAGGGAGGAGGTAAGGGGAGGAAACAAGGACAGAGGAAGAAAAAGTGACAAAAAGAGGAAGAGGAGGATTCAGATCCACATTTCTCATGTTCCCATTTTGGTCGGTGGCAGCTTTTTTGGTGCCAGAAGTGACCATATTTGGACAAAAGGGCGGAGCTTAGGGGAGCCTAAACAAGTAAAGTTTATCGAATATCAAAAAAAATTGACAACGTTGATAGTTTAATAAACAGAAGCTCTGGGAGGCAACCTTGTGTCCTCAAAACTCTGTTTGGGGTCCATCGGGCGTAGCATGGACAGCTACACCTGTCAATCAAACCATCAATAAAGTTCTATCTAATCCAATCTAATCTAATTTAATCTAATCCAATCTAATCTAATCTAATCTAATCTAATTTAATCTAATACAATCTAATCTAATCTAAATCTGATATGACTGGACTTCAGTCTGATTTGCACCTCAGTTAAATAATACTTATTAACGTTGAGGAATGGGATGAATTTGCCAAGTACAAAAATTACACTGAAGATATTAAATAACAGTCAAGGGTGTCAAACTCATTTTACTTCTAAATTCAAAATTTTAACAATATTATCCATGTTACTAAATGTTTTGTGCATTTGTAGATCCACTTTGATCTATAAGTTATAATGTACATGTATGAATGATAAACTGAGGCAGAATATTGTTAAAATCGCACTCATTTTTACTAAGAAATTTCAGGTTTTTCAGGTTATTAAAAATGTTTTGTGAACAGATACTTCATGAATGTAAATATTTTTTGCACTAAAAGACAGAAAGAGATGAAAAGATGAAAACATCAAAAAAGATGCAAGAAGAGGAAAACACTGAAAATACACAATAAGACAAAAACATTAAAAAAGATGCAACAAGAAGAAAACATCATAAAAGGCGCAATAAGATTTTTAAAAATCCTAAAAGCCGCAACAAGGCAAAAGCATCGTAAAAGAAGCAACGAGATGGAAAAATCATAAAAGTGAAAGCATTGTAAAAGACATAAGATGTAAAAATCGTAAAAGTAGTAAAAAAAAAAAAATTGCAACAAGGTGAAAACAAAAAGACGCAAAACATCATACAAGAAACAAGAGTTTAAAAAAAAAAATCATAAAAGCTGCAACAAGGCAAAAGCCTCGTAAAAGATGCAACAAAATGGAAAAAAATCGAAAAAGTTGCAACAAAGTGAACGCATTGTAAAAACCATAAAAATCATAAAAGTTGGAACAAGACAAAAACATCGTAAAAGATGCGACAAGATGAAAATGTAAAAGACGCATCAAGACGAAAACATTCAGAATATTAGTGCATGTAAACACAAACAAACAAACAGAAGGAATCAATGATATTAAACTAGGAAAGGAGAGAAGGAGGAGGAGGAGGAGGAGGAGGAGGACTGACGTGATGAAGACGCTGTGGGTTTTATGGTTGAGGAGAAAAGTGCCGATGCTGCATCTCTGCCGGCGGCATCTCAGCTCATACATCCAATTTGTTTCCTTACACTGTGTCACTCAGACACACAACAGTGTTAACACACACATTCAACACTAGACACACAGACACACACACTTCAGCATGAATAACTCCACAGGAAATACACCGGAGTGAAATACAGCCTGGACGCTGTCGGAAAATAACACCACAGAAAGTACATCAGCTCCAGGTTAAAGCGAAGAACAGTGACGACACTCGTAGCATCGACCTTTAAATAAACAACGGACGAGAAAATGAACGAAAAACGCTGATTATTGGACAGATTTAAGCCAGAATCCACCGTCTGCTGGGTCAACTGCAGACACATGGTCTCAAACTACGTAGATCAGAGGATGGAATATCAGAGGAGTCTAAACGTCAAACATGGACGACATTTATCCAAAAAACATCCATGAAAGAGCACCACATCCTCCGAAAAACACCCAAATGGGACAAGATATTTGGTCCAACATCACCAGAAAAGCTGAGTGGTTTATGAGTAATTTACGACAAAACTACAGCGTCAAAGCCATTTTGTTGTGTTTTTCATTTCATTTTGGTTCAACACACACTTTTGTTTTGTTTTTCTTTCATTTCGTTGCGTCTTTTGTGTCATTTTTCTTTCATTGTTCTCATTTCGTCACATTTTGACGCTTTATTGCATCGTGTTCATTTCACCTCGTCTTTTGACACATATCTTGCATCTTTTTCATTTTGTTGCGTTGTTTTTGTTGTGATTTGCATTTCGTTTCTTTTTTCATTGTTTATATTGTGTTTTCTACGTTATTTTTCTTTTGTTGCGTCTTTTATGTTGCATCATTGTGTGTTGTTGTAGTTTGTGTGTATTTTGCATTTTCGTCATGTTACATGTCCTCCATCTCTTTCTTTGTGTCTTTGTTGTTTTGGTTTTTCTGCATTTCTTACAGTACATTCCGTTGCATCTTTTGGTTCATTTTATTTCACTGTTTTTGTTTTTTTAGGTGGTGCCGTGGATAGCACTCATGCCTCACAGACATGTTCCATTCCAGCACCAGTCCATGGGGGTGGAGCCTTTCTGTGTGCAGTTTGCATGTTCTCCCCGTGTCTGCGTGGGTTCTGTCTGGTACTCTGGCTCCTCCCACCATCCAAACACATGCACTGATAGGTTCATTGGTTCATCTAAATTGCCCATAGGTGTGAATGTGACGGTGGTTGTTCGTCTCTATATGTCAGTTCTGTGATGAACTGGAGACATGTCCAGGGTGAACCCCGCCTTCACCCATAAGTAGCGGGGATAGGCCCCGCCCCTGTGACCCTAGTGAGGATGAAGTAGGTTCAGAAAGTGAATAAATGTTTTTGTTTTGACACATTTTCTTTTCATTGTATTTTTTTGTCTTTTTCTTTACAAACTTTTTTCTCTTCAAACCCATCATTTGTAAGAATCTCTGTGGCCTCGGCATTAGCGCTCTTTCCTAGAAAATGACAACATCTGGTCTCAGAAAATTAAAAAAAAAAAAAAAACAAAAAAAAAAAACAGGTGTTTTTGCTTTGTTTTTCCATTTCTGTCAGGTAGGAACTTTCTGATTTATTATTAGAAAGAGAAAACAAAAATCAAAAATATGACACCGAAAAAGAAAAACGCCTTGAAATTCAATTTTAATTCTTCTATTTTAAAACAAAAATCAATTAACCACTAGTTTCACTTTTGTTTCCAAAAGAAAATCCAATTACCAACAGATCCACAGACCGTGAAGTTCCTGACTTGTTGGTGTGTTCCTGAAGTGTCTTCTACTTAGATTGTCGACCATAGACCCACTGGATTAGACTAAACAACAATACCTGGAAGATCCGCTCCATTTTTTCAGTTGTCATGTCGTCCTCCTTCACAGTAACGTGTTCGCTGCCTCTGAATAACACCAAATTCTGCATTACCCAGAATGCATTAGGCAGAATACTAGCAAACCCACCACTGTCCAGATCAACACACCCTTTAGAGAACCACATCATTTCATGAAGAAACCGAACAACAATCAACATAAAACACACATTGTTTTCAGACAGCGTTGGTGGCGTCGACTCTTTTAAAGTCTGCAGAAAACCAGTTCAATAAGCATCGTGTTATTTTCATCTATTTTACTGAACAAAACCAGATCCACAGCTTTAGAGAAACAGAAAATATGAGGAAGAAACTGAACCAAACTTTCAACTTCAAACACATAAGCAGAAGGAAAAATCCACAGGATGTATAACCTGCAGCAGAGCATCATGGGAGTTTGGTTTTATGCTTTTTATCCTGTAACTGCTCAGATATTCATTGTTGTTGGACTTTGGAGACACAATCACAGCTGAGAGACGAGTTTCACAGATGAAATGATGCAGAACGTAGGTGAATCCATACAGCGTCGGTCTGATTCAATCCTCGGGTTATTTCCTTATTATTCGGACGCTCAGAGGCCTCGTGTTCTCGGTGAATTGGAGGAGGACGGCGGTGTTATCGATCGCCCTGAGCCGTCGTCCTGAGGGACGGCGAGGGCTGATCTGAATCAATCATCCTCTGCAGTCGCTGACCACACAGCCTCGCATCACTTTTTCTCGCCTCGATCTGTCAGAATCAGCAAACAGCATCAGGACCAACTCAAATATGTGGACGAAGCAAAACGCAAAGTTCACCGAGCTGGGCGGAGCTTGGGAGCAAAGGGAGGTGGGTGGAGCTTTGGAGGATGGGGAAGTGGGCGGAGCTTTTTGGAGAATGAGGGGATATGGGTGCCAGAGAGGTGGGTGGAGCTTTGGAGGACGGGAATGTAGGTGGAGCTTTGGAGGATGGGGATGTGGGCGGAGCTTTGGAGGAAGGGGAGGTGGGTGGAGCCTTGTAGGACAGGAATGTGGGTGGAGCTTTGGAGGAACTAGAGCGGATGACAGCGGATTATGAAAACACTCACAATATCTATAGTTCTTTACGGTTTCAAGGATGTGCTCTGGTTTTAAGTAAAAGTTGAAGGACCACGACAGTTGTGATAAATAATTATAAAATGCTGTAAAATGCAAGACAAAAATATCATAACAGACACAAGCAGAAAATGTGAAACGCAACAAGGCGAAAAAATAGTAAAAGCTGCAACAAAACAAAAACATCATAAAAGACGTAACAAAACAAAAATGTAAAAGACAACAAAACAAAAACATCAAATTATGCAACAAGATGAAAATGTAAAAGATGCAACAAAATGGAAAAATCATAAAAAGTGCAACAAGGTGAAAACATCATATAAGATGCAACAAGACAAAAAAAATCGCAAGAGCTGCAACAAAGGGAAAGCATTGAAAAAGACACACCAAGACAAAAACAAAATGAAAATGTAAAAGACACAAAAAGACAAAAACAGAGATGCACAACAAGATGAAAAGATTAAAATACTGTAAAAATACAATGTAAAAGAAGAACATGACATAAAAACTCCCAGAATGTTCGTATGAATCTAAATGAACTGGATCCGATGAAAAACATGACCCTGTGGATCTGGGTCAGGTTCGAGGACCAGGTCGCTCATTTCATCCCTGAACGTTTCCCGGTGTTTTTTACTCTACGACCGTGACGGCAGAAGCAGAAGGTTCAAGTGTTTCCAAACCTGTCGAGTTCTTTAAGGTTTGTCTGGTTTTATTTACGGCTGAATTGAAGCGTTGTTAACAGACGGTCCAGTTGTTTTGTCGTCCGGGTCATTAGTTTTACAGCCGTTATCGACTTCATGCGTTAATTAGTCCGGTTTCCTGAGGCTGATGGAACTCGCGTCACTCGGATTTTACACCAAGAATTTATTTTACCAACAAACTGAGTCGATGTTACAGACGTTTCCTTCATGAGCTCAGTGTAAATAAGTCTCTCTATTGTTTCTATTGTGATGTGACTGACGTTCATTCAGAATAAAACCGACCACACATGGTCAAAAAACAAGTACTGATGCTTTACTGCAGCAAAAGACACAACGTCCAGGTTCGGAAACAGCACTGAGTCTAAAAAAGCGAAAACCAGAACCTGACGTTGAATTAATCGGATGTTTAGACGACGAAACCAGTTGAACATCGCGTTTAACTTCAGTTTTTTATGCTGTTTTTGTTTTTCTGTCTACATTGGTTTTGTCTCGTGTTTTCATGACATTTCGTTACGTTTTTATATCGTTTCCATTGTGTCTGCGATGTTGCTTTTTTGTTGCGTCTTTAACGTTGCGTGATTGTGTGTTTCTGCAGTTTGTGTTTATTTTGTTTTATTGTGTGACATGTTTTGCATCGTTTTTGTTGCTTCTTTTGTGTCGTTTCATTTTGTGGCATAGTTTTGTCATTTCGTTGGATTTTTTTTTTTTTTTGCATCATTTTTGTTTTGTTGTGCCTTTAGTTTTTTTTGCATCATTTTCGTTTCAATGTGTCTTTTGCATCGTTTTTGACATATTTTCATTTAGTTACGTCTTTCACATTGTTTTTGTTGTTCATATCGTTTCGTGGTGTTTTTTCATTGTTTACATTGTGTCTACTCTGTTCTTTTTCTTTTGTTGCGTCTTTTATGTCGCATCGTGTGTTTTTCTAGTTGGTGTGTATTTTGCGTTTCCATCATGTTACATTCCCTCCATCTCTTTCTTTACATCTTTGCCATTTTTCTTTTTCTGCATTAATTACAGTACTTTTCGCTACATCTTTTGGTTCATTTTCATTTCACTGTTTTTATTTTGTCACTTTTTCTTTTCATTGCATCTTTTGCCTTTTTTATTTCGTCGCTTTTTTGATTCATTTTCCTTTCAACGCGTCTTCGCGTTGTTTTTTGTTTCAACACATATTTCACATCACTTTGTTTTGTTGCATCATTTTCGTTGTGTGTTCAATATTGTCATCACTTTGTGTGTCTTTTGTGTGGTTTTGTTTGTTCGTTTAACATCATTTGTCTCATTGTGTTTCCAATATTATCATTTTGTTGTGTTTGTTGTGTGTGTTATTTATTTATTTGTAACACAATGTCCATGTTTATGTCATGTCCAGTGTGTGTTTGTGTATCAAGTTGTATGTATTGTGTGTTAAAGTTGTCATGGTCGAGGTTGTGATGTGGACAGAAATGAAGAATCACATATGGATGATTCGGATGTGAAAGTGAGTCTGTGTGTGTGTGTGTGTGTGTGTGTGTCTCTGTCTCAGCAGGTTCAGGAAGGGCTTTATTGAACAGATGGTGGACACACAAACACACACAGTACAAAATGTGTGTACATTAACACACACACACACACACAAATCAATTTCACATCCTGTTGTGACATTTGGACTTCACCTCCTCACACATACACAACACAACATACACAAATACACAACGCTCACAAACCACAACAACAAGTGATGAAAAACACAAAATAATATGAAAACAACATGAAGACAAAGAATAAGATGAAAACGCAAACATATAACAAGACGGAAATGACACGAAACCCGCAATAAAATGAAAAAGCTAAAACACAACAAAACAAACAACGTAAAAGATGCAAGAAGATGAAAACAACAGAAAAGACAAATGAAGCAACGAGAGAAAACAGGAAAAAACACAACACGAGACAATTTAAAACAAGGACGAAAAACACAAAATAACACGAAGAAACAAGATGGAAACAAACAGAAGTAACGACGTAATGAGACGGAAGGGGTGAAAAAGACAAAACATGATGGAAACAACGCAAATCAGGCAACGAGCTCAAAACAACGCAAAGGACACGAAAGAACGAAAAAGATGGAAGACACAAGACAGAAACCGTAAAAGACACAAGGCGGAGCAGAAAAGGAAGCAACGACATGAAAACAACACATTAATGTGCACGCGCAAACTTTTACAAATGTATTTAAATTGAAAAACTACAACCATCACCCTGTAGCCCCACCCTTTTGTCCAAATATGGTCATGTCTGGCTCTAAACAACTATGATGAACACTTGCTGCTTTCAAACACCCTCACGTTTATAACATCCCCCCCGACAGATTGACAATACACTAAATTTTCTGAAGGGCCATTACATTTACCTTTCATGGGGCCACAGTTGCGAGCGGCGCCCCAGGTCACGATGCATAACAACGCAAAAGATGCAATGGAATGAAAACGACACAAATTACACAAAAAAATCCTATCAAGACGACATGAATATTATTATTTTATTAGCTTTAACGACCAAATGTGAGACTTTTTTCCTTCATTTGTTCTTCCAGGATGTGAAGTTACAGAACAGAGGTTTTAACATTTAAAGCCCACGTCCTCGTCCTGACGCCGCCTCCCTTCGCTTCATCTAAATCCATGTTTTATGACTTGCGAGGCCTCGCCGCCTCCCGGAGACTCCGCCGTCTTTATCAGAGTCGACAAAACGGTGGAAATAAAACATTCAGCCGCTAATAAGGAGGCAGCGGAGTGTGTCGGGCTCTCTGAGGACCTGACAGAGGACTACAGGAAATACAACATCCACAGATCTGCTTCCACTTTCAGACTGTGGTCCAGTAAATGGCCTGGGGAAACCGAGGTCGGAGGTCAGAGGTCATCAAAGCGGCTACGGCTGGATGTCACTGACAACCACAGACTGTTGGAGATTTCACATCAGTGTAAACCACAGTTTGTCAAAAAAAAAAAAAAAGATCTGAGCAGGTTTTGTATTTGTATCAAGCAGCTAAAAGTTCAAGTCCCACATGTTTGAGCCTTATTTGAACTTTAACATCAGTTTAACTCTTAAAGACCTACAACTATTTTTATGGTGACATCCATATTCATTTGTCTCTACATCTGACATTTCCTAAATTATTTATCACCATTTATTAGGGCTGCAAGTAACGAGAATTTTAATAATCGACTGATCTGTAGATTATTTTAATAACTAATCCATTCATCGGACAAACACAGAAGACTCCGTTCTCAAAGATCGGTATTTAACCCAAAGCGATATAGGCTGCAGACACGTCACTAATGATTACATCCCTATAATGGCTTCAGGGTTAATTAGTGAGCACTAACCAGTTACAGACTGGTTATGGTTCGAGACTAGTAAGATCTAGTCTTCAATCAGCTCTGGTTATAGACTATCAAACTAGTGTTATATGTATTAGTTCCAGTCAGTGATGAATGAGACCACTGACAACCACTGAGAGAATAAAAAGGTATTCAAAAAGACAGTGGCGCGTAATTTTTGTGTCCTTTTTACTGTTACACGCAGATTTTTGTATATAAATAATATAAGAAAATATAGAAAAATGTGTTTGATCTGAAAAATAGTTTGTCTTTCATCTCAGTCAGTATTTATTTTTCAAATAGACCAAAAGTGCTTCCAAACCTGCTTCATAACATTCGTCTACATCTGGGTTGAATTTTTAGCCCCATGTCCTGTTTTTGGGACCAGTTTCAGTTTGTTTTCAGGGGGGCAGCCGGTAGTCCGTGATTAGGTGAAAGGAGCTCACTTTCACTTTCTCACAGCTGTAACTACAGAGTTTTATAACCCACCACGTCCACCGCATACAGGTCCAATGCATTACTTTAAGAATTATGTTGGACATGCGTGACGTAGCCCGTGGAGCAAAAAATTAAAGGGGAAGGGTTGTTCTTATGGAATCCCTGATCCAGCTCAAATGTTGATACTGGGGCCGATATCCGATCCTAATATTGGATTGGTGCAACCTTAATAGAAAGACTTTCAATGTGAGTTTATGGGACAAAGGGCTTTTATGAGCAGCATCTAGTGGCCGTCAGTGGTATTACAACTTAAACATATACTTCCACATTGGATCAAAGGTCCCGAACTCTTCAACTGGACCCAAAATGGGCCAAAAACCCAGTTTTACCGGGTCGTCGATGAGTAGAGTAAAACATTTAACAGGCTTGTGATGTATGATGGTATTTCAGATGCTTTTAGCTGAAAACGTAATATTTCATGGTGAATTTTCTTCATAAAAATGTGAAACTTTACAAGGAAAAGCACATATTCTCTGATATTAAAGTTATAAATCTGTAGGGAAAACCTGACATTCACAACAAAAAAGGTGGATTATATAAATAATATGTAGGACCATGAATCCCACTACACATATGAACAACAGTCTGTAATTTAACTGTAACCAACACTCTTTATTCTCCCTCATCGTGTCGGAGAATAAAGTTTCTTTGTCTGAAACACACCAAGTTGTTCAGGAAGTTGAAGGAGAATCTAATGAAATGAAAAGCTGCTTCTGAATTTAGACAAAGACTGAGGAATACCAGAAACAAAGTGGTTTTTGGGAAGCGAGCACACACTGATCCGTTAAAACCCATCTGTAATAAAGACAGAAATTGAGCCACGGAGGAACGACGATGAGGAAAAACAGCCTCAGAACGAGGATGAAACAGTGGGATGAGCCTCGTTTCATCCACACGAATAAACTAACGATGAAAACCTTCCAGTGGTCGAAGGTTTGGACGTGGACTTCCCACCGACCAACACCAGTCTGGTATCGTTATCATCCATGAAGTTATTTCATCATCAACAAAATCAACCTCATTTCTTCATTATGGAAAAATAAAAAGCTCATTTTCTCTCTAATGTGTCAAATATCTTATAAAACCAATCATGTTTTCACTTGACAACAGATTGATTATGTCTGTATCTATTGTTTTTGGGTTTTTGTTTTTTTTTAATTAAAACTGGTCAATAGCTTGTTATCTTCAGATGTAAACTGGATTTCACCCATTAATGAGTTAATTACTTTATTATCTTCAGTTCACGGAGCTCAGTTTCTTTTCTTTTTCACAAATAGTTGCAGGCTTTTATTGTGAAACAACTCAGGAAGTGTTAGATTCAAAGAAAAGCCCACTGAAGTAACTCCAACATCACAGACAGGAGTGAACTGAAAGGTTTTGCACTAAATATGACCATTTATACTTCTTTAACAAAACCAATTATAAATAATTACTACATATTGTTATTTTCAGTCTGAATTTATACTGTTTACATTCATTCACAACCTTTTACTGTTCTTTCTTTACACTGTATTCTATTTACATAGAATTGACATTTTTCTTATATATCCAGTTGTAATTCAGGTACAAATTAAATAAACACAGTTTTAGAAACCAGAGATATACGTCTTTCATGCTGAGTAATTAAAAATACTGTTTTAGAGAAAAAAGAAATTGATCCTGATGTTCACTTGGGCTTGGCCAGGCCCAAAAGTCACTGCAGGTGGGTGTCTTACTTTTTCAGTAAAAATAATTCCACAATATGTCCAAATACTTGAGGGCTTTTACTTTGAAACAGTTCAGGAGATGTTGTAGATGCAGAAAATCACACTGTAGCTCCTCTGAAGTCGCACACAGGAACATTTTTACTTATTATTCAGAAAATACAGTGACTTGTCAACTTCAACTGGCAGTTTCACATTTTTCCCGTAAAATAAAATCTTTCTGTATATAAAATGTGACCTCAAACTTTTACCAACCTCTCAGGAAACAAAATAATTAATATGTGATATCAATAACAGCATTAAAAATGAATGGAAGTGGGGTCGATCTGTGCTTCTGTAGAAACGACCAAAACCTCAGTATGTTTGGATCAGTTCAGGGTGACGGTCTCCAAATGTTCCTTGTATTCAGTCCTCCAAAAGCAACAGATCCTCACATTGAACCTCAATATTCAGGCTATTTATTAAACTAGAATAACAGGTTAAAGACCCAGTGCTTCTTTTGTGGCAGTTCCCAAATTAATTTGTCTCAAGATTTCACCTATCTGAAGTGATTTATCACCATTTATTATAATATTATCTTCTGTATTTTGTGTTTTTTAGTGAAAATCATGTATTTTCTAATATTTAATTCACTGATTATGTAGATGTTCATAAAGTCTCAGATTAAAGTTGAAGGTTATTATATCAAAAAGAGAGAAAACTGAAGAAAAAGGGACTTTTTCAGTCCAATCTGTCCTGAACTGAACATAAACCCAGTGTGTCCATCCACTGTCATTGATCCAACTCCATGGGTTTTAC
>JAPQRP010014932.1:0-16232 GCA_037367295.1 Apogon hyalosoma
CTCTCTCTCTCTCTCTCTCTCTCTCGCTCTCTCTCTCTCTCTCTCTCTCTCTCTCTCTCTCTCTCTCTCTCTCTCTGCCGCAATGCGTGTAGACGCTGCACATACGGACTGTAGCCAACACAGTGACTCACCTCTGCTCATACAGGCACACACACAGACACAAGCACATACAAACACACATATTCCTTGAATCAATTTGCTACCTGTGTTACACAGCAGTGAATACAGTGTCCAGTTACAGATGCATCAATTATTGCTCTACCCGGATCACATCAGGGGATCCTAAGACTATATGAGCCACTACTGAGCTTCATCTCCATGCCAATGACCATGCCGGTCACCATGGTTACTTGCCCTCCAAACACACTCAAGAGTTGTTTACATGAGAACAAAATACAAGGTTAGCCGGAGCAGGCCTGCAAAATAATTTATGATCAAATAAAAGACACAACCAGAAATGTGAAGCATTGACTTTATTAATTTATTGATTTTTAACTCTATCTAATGAGCCAATATGGACCTGGATGTGGGTGATTACACTATGTAATCCATAGAGGAGCATGTAATGTTTCCTGATGAAGTCAGATGCGTCTGTTCATTAGTCTGTTCATCTGTGTGTTTGTGGGAGAGGGAGCGTCTGTAATTCCAGCCACGAGTCTCTGTTTCCTTCCTAGGTACAGAGGGACTCATTACATTACCCAGAAAAGTGTGAGACAGCTGGACACCCACGCAGACATGGACACTTTGATACTTTCTGTGTCTACAAAGACACTTAGACACATGATTTTTCACAAATGAACAATAATGCTTAGAGACCAGGCTAAATAACATCTGAAAAGGACTCTAATTAGTGAAAATGTATGCAGTCTCATATATTTTTCATGTATTTTAACTTAAGTGATAGATTCTATCTGTGTAAGCTGCATTGTTTGTTTTTCCTTCTTATGCTATATTGATCAATCTGGATTAGTTTGATTTTTTTTTTTTTTTTTTAAGGGGAGGTATTTACATAGGCCTTTTTGACTTAACCTTACTACTCAATTTGCACTTTTTTAAATGTTTTTTTTTTTACCATCTTTTTTATGTAAAGTACCACTAAACTAAACTAAACTAAACTAAACTTAGAAAAAAAGACATTTACTTAAAAGGCTGCATCTATTGTAACTATATGCATAGTAACTGAGCAACACATCTTATCAGGTAGCTGGGTGTGTATGGAGGGGGAAACCAGAGGCTTAGTATGTTGTCACTTGTGTCGTTAATGATCAAGTTTCAGACACATGCACACAAAGCCAAAACTGTCACGTGCTTACTCAACATACAGTAACCACAATAAGGACCCAGAGAGTCACGTTGAGAAATTCCCATTCATATTTAACATACAGTATATTCACTTACAGAACATGTGCAAAGATACTTGAAATGACCATCTAACCCTTTAGCCTATGAGAACACATTTTCAGAATGATAAACACCTACACCATAAGTGAAGTTGTGCAATCTATTAAAGTGGGGTCACAGCAGGTCACACACTGACACAGAGCCAGCAGACAAAGACTGCTGGTCAATATCTAATTAGAAGCAGAGAGAAGGGTGACAACAGCTCCCTCCTCTCTCCATTCACCCCTTTCTCCACCTGCTTCTCACTCTTTATCTGTCCCTTCGCCTCGCCACCCACTGGTGTCTCCTTTTCCACGCGTACACTCCTGTCTGTCATCCACGCCCTACACATTCATCTCTCCCTGTCTCTACTTTTCATCACTTCATTAGGTACACTTCTACTCTGCTAACCCTTTCTTTGTCCTCATATGTGTGAAGAGAAAAGAGTGAATGGCTTTGTGCCTGTTTTTGTGTGTATATGGTCAGAAGTGCATGTGTGATATTGAGAGGGCAACTACTAAATATATTTACTGCACTTGAAAACAATGTTAGACCTCCAAATGCGCACTAAAGTAGCCAGTCTATCATGTTTGATAGGGTTAGAGCACCTGACTAGATGTTAGCGTCTTTGAGTACCTAGAAAAGTGCTATATAAAACCAATGTATTATTATTATTATTATTTATTAAATCTGTAACTTTCCATGTTATTTCAACACATTTGAGTTATAAACGGGGTTACAGAGCCACCATTAAATCCCTTAATTTCCAATAGAAAGCCTAATGCATACATATATGTGCCAATATGTGCCCACACACCTTCGTTGACAATGGCAGACACACACAGAGGATCTGTCTCAGAGGGGATGAGCAGCAGTACTTTTCCACTGCATCAGTCTCTCCTTTATGCAGCCTCTGCTTCACCAGGCCTGCCTGGTCTTGCTGCAGCAAGAGATTTGCTCACCTGCTCTTTTGTTGCAGAACTGCATATGCGTCTATTGGCGCAAACATTTCTCTCCCACTGACATGCTACACACTAACTGTCATGCTTCACATAATGCGTTTATTGTTTGAACTTGTGCTCAGAAGTGGTTGTTGAGCAGTCCACAATTATGTGAGTGAGAGTCGCACATGTTTCATAAACTTTTTTTTTTTTTTCTGAAGGTGAACCAGACAGACAGGTTTTTATTACCACATATTTGAAATGTAGCAGCATGATTTCGCAAGGATGGTACACAGCAGCAATGGGAGATGTAGTAGCAAGTTGATGTTTATCGCCCCTTTTGTTTCGCATTGCAGGTGTGTGTGTTTTGGTGCGGTCTGGGTGTGGGAGTTTATTGGGCGAGAAATGTGGAGGACTTGATTTACACTTGTTCTCAGTACTTATAGTAGTTTGCTCAGTGAATTTCAAGTAAAGTTTCTTATGTTTAAAAAAAATTGTAATTTTAAGTACTATAAAAAATGTCTTCTTCCCAAACACTTTAATCATAGTTATTTATATGTGATATTTGAGTCAAGCAGTAATTGCCTGAAAGTTTTGATCCTTTTGAAGTGGTCGTTTTTGTTTGTACCACTAGAGGGAGCTCAGTTTCTGTCTGAATTTCAGCACACAGATGGTTTTTGATTTGTTATGCATGGGGCATTAATACTTAAAAATAATAATAATAATAATAATAATAATATAAAACTTAACCTCTGACTTCCTCTTCTGATCTTTTGACACATTTAAACTAATTATTAATTAAGACCATCTGCTTTTATTGATTTTCACTGATTATAGGATATATTGACCTGTGTGTGTTACGCCCGGTAAAATGAGACTTCCATATCATTTGTTACTCTAGCTTGAATGCTCTGAGTCCTGAATGTATACCTGACCGTATTGATCCACAACCAAGGGCAGTCTGCCTGATGACGAGGTTGGGTCAATGAAGGGCCTGTCCACCGGGACACCTTCTGAGAAGGATCCTTGTCTCTCTATGTCACCTCTGACCTTAGTTGAGGGACATTTGTATTGATGCGGTCCAGCAGGCTGCTATCCTTCCGGAGAACCGGCTAAAGTTACAGTTATAGGCACAGAATGGTTACAATGTGCAGTGCTGGAAGAAATCAGGGTTATGAAGAGGTCACTCTTGTCAGGTTTAACAACATAAGCCAATTTGGTAAGGGGTGGGTATAGTAAAGAGGGTAAATGGGACAGACAGTGCAGTAATACTGTCAGAAGCAGGAGGTTTGCATGGGTGTACTTGCTCATACATCTTGTTTACAAGCTGGCTTAATTTTTAGTGATCCTTACATCAAAGTCTCACTTATTTGTGTGTTGGGTACATTAGAGTACAACATACTGGAATCTAATTAGAAAGTCTTTGATGAAACAAATTTAATTTGTGTTCTCCTCTCATGTTCTTTTATGCAGGCAGTTACATGACAAAGACCAGGAAGTAATTAGTTGAAACCTACAGGTTAAACCATTTGCTCTTTATCATGTTTTGATGTGTCTGTGAGGCTCTGAACATCAGAGTGGAGAATTATTTGATCAATGAAGATCAAATGGATATAGCAGAACAGTCTGCACTCAGGTTAATTGTGTGGTGACAGTGAGGTCTTAATACAGGTTTTCTCTAGCAAAAAGCTACCAGGGTAATGCACGTTTCCTTTACAACCTGACTGAATCTTATAAAGATATTCGGTTTGTTTGATTGTATTTTTTTATCATTTAGTTAATTATTTTTATGTATTAGAAACCATTTTCTAATCACAGAATAACTGTAATTGTTACTTTCTGAAAAATACAGGCTATCCCACTAGGCCACTTCATAGGTGTATAATACCACTCAGCAGTGAAACAGAGAAATCTCAAGGACACCTCATGTTGCACACTGTGACTGAAATTTACTCCCTTTAAATGTAATGCTACTAATATATATGTACAATTCCTGAGAAGAGCTAAGGTTATGCACCAAGGCCCACAGGCTGCTATCTCATTAATCTAGTCCAAAGGCATGTATAAAACATGTGTATGTGTCTGTAGTATGGGCGGTCAGACAGTTACCGCGTTGCCACCACACAGGACAAAGATGACCGATCCCCCAAGAAGAAGAAGGGGGCAGGCACCAAGGATATGGATGACCTGAAGAAGGAAGTGCCCATTGTGAGTAAAACCTTTCCTTCATTTTTGAACATATATAAAAATACTTTTGATCCTCTACAACACTTAGTCGATATGTATGGATAAGTCAAAGTTTTATACCATCCATGGATTTTTTTTGGATGATGGTAAACAATGTCAACTTTTTGAAAAAATCCTTTAGTAGGATAGGAAATGAAAATGATTGACACCAGCTCTCATGGAAGAGGATATTCCAACTCAGGCCAAAAGATTTTTTTAACTAGTAAGAGGGGTGACTTGTTATCAGGAGGTCATCACATTGATTCAACATGCCTGCACCAAGAAACCACCAGGGACGCCATGCCTGGCTGCCCTGACATGTAACTCAGGTGAACTGCATGCATAGAGTACTATTCTAACCATGTCATATGCCTTTTAATCAATGGATTCTTAAAAAAAACATTAATGTGAAAGTATTTGCTGAAATTTCTCTCTATTCCAAATAATTCTTTCTAATTACCCCGTCCCCCGAAGGGCAGGCAAGGGGTATTGTTTTTGGTTCAGTTTGTTTCTTTGTTTGTTAATACTTTAGCAGAAACTATTGGTTGAATTCATACCAAACTGGGTTTATAGATTGCCAGTGACCCAGAATAGATGTCATTACATTTTGGGAAAAGTGGGTCAAAGTTCAATTTTTTTATGAATTTTTAAAATCTTTTTTTTTTTTTTTCCCATTTACTTATATTGGCCAAAATTTGTCTATGCTGTCTATGTCTATGCTGGCATCAGCACATGCATAGACATTATGACATCAGCTGGATCAATGCCAAAATAAGCTACAATACGTGTGAGGGGCGGGGTTTGTTGTGCCTGTCACCACTTGTTTGGACTGATTTCCTTGCATGCAATTGTGCAAACTATTAAACACACTAAACATTCCAGAATATTATTTATATTTGTGTCTTTTTATTTTTCAGACGGAACACAAGATGTCTGTAGAGGAAGTATGCAGGAAATACCAGACTGACATTGTCCAGGTGAGCTGATGATAATTACCTTAATACACAGGTGTCAAACATACAGCCTGAGGGCCAAAGCCAGCCTGCTAAAAGGTCCAATCTGGCCCATAGGATGAATAAATGAAATGCAAGTCACACTCAAGATATTAATAGTCACTTAACAATCAGTCATTTCAGTTCAGGATCCACATTCAGACCAATTTGATCTCAAGTGGGTTAGACCAGTAAAATACTATCATAATAACCTATAAGTAATGACAACGAAACATTTTTCCACATAAAAATGTTTACATTTACAAACTATACTTTCACAAAAAAAATTAATAACCTGAAATGTCTTAAGAGAAGTATGTACAATTTGAATAATATTCTGCCTGTTACTAAATGTTTTATGTCTTTGTAGAGCCTCTGTGATCTGTAAGTTCTAATATACATATATAAATGAGAAGCTGAGGCATAATATTTTTAAAATTGCACGTTTTTTTTTTTTTTATATATAAATTTCAGTTTTTTCAGAGTTGTTCACTTTATTCACATTTTTTGTAAGGATGGTTTGTAGATATAAACATTTTCATTACATAATTGTACTTTTTTTACTATAAAACATGGAGAAAAGTTTGGAGTTGACATTATTTATAGGTTATTATGTTACTATTTTACTGGTGTGGCCCGTTCACATCGTAATGTGAGGATGTGGCCCCTGAACTAAAATGAGTTTGCACCTCTGCTGTAATATGTCAGTTTTTCCACTAGATGGCATTAGAGTATCTTTAGTACTATTTTCACTAGTCCACAAGATGCCAAATAAAATTAATGTGAAACACTAACACTCTTAAAGGTATTTATGTTGGTATGTTTCAGTGCAGACTTACTCTTTTCCCTTAACATTGTTTTTCCCTCCAGGGACTGACCAATGCCAAGGCAGCAGAGTATTTGATCAGGGATGGTCCCAACGCTCTCACCCCTCCTCCCACCACCCCGGAGTGGGTCAAGTTTTGTCGACAGCTGTTTGGTGGATTCTCCATCCTGCTGTGGATCGGCGCCATCCTCTGTTTCCTGGCGTACGCAATCCAGGCGGCCACTGAGGACGATCCTGCAGGAGACAATGTGAGCGTCACATACACATTCTTTACAAATATAAAAAAAACCTTAGCATAGAGAATTTACTTTTCTAACTTTTTCTCTCTCTCCCCAGTTGTACCTAGGTATTGTGCTTACAGCTGTCGTCATCATTACTGGTTGCTTCTCATACTTCCAAGAGGCCAAAAGCTCCAAAATCATGGAGTCTTTCAAGAACATGGTGCCTCAGGTAAAGACACGTCATAGCTCAAAATAAGCCAACTCATCTTTCGTGAAAGCTTTGAATTTGGATAGAACAAAATGTTTAACCTTTAAAGGGATTAATCTGAGGAATTTTTACAAACAGCTGGCAGACGTTCCAAATTTATAGCTTAATGTGACACATTTTGGAACTAAAACTATTTTAATTTTGTTAGGTTATAAGGAAAACATACCATGACAGTCGTATACTAAAGCAAAAGACTGCCTCACACTGATCTTCCGAACTTCTTTGCTAACTGCTGAGAAAGAAAATAAATCCACCGACTATTGTGTTTTTTCTGTTGTTTAATATGCCTGAAGGGGACAGAGAAGTTCTTTCATGCCTTTAGGGGTGACATTGTTTCTCTACTGTATCATTTATATATTTTCTGACTTTTCCTTATTTGTATGTTCCTGCAGCAAGCATTGGTGATCCGTGAGGGTGAGAAGGTACAGATCAATGCTGAAGAAGTGGTGGCTGGAGATCTGATTGAAGTGAAGGGAGGAGACAGGATCCCAGCTGACATCAGGGTTGTTTCAGCTCACGGCTGCAAGGTACCACACATGAACATGAGCACACAAAAGACACTACCTCTTGCTTATATTATTGGCATCTTCATGTTTACCTATTCTGCTTCCCATTAGGTCGATAACTCCTCCTTAACAGGAGAGTCAGAGCCTCAGAGTAGGTCACCTGACTGTACTCATGACAACCCCTTGGAGACCCGAAACATTGCTTTCTTCTCCACCAACTGTGTGGAAGGTATGGTCACCATGGCAGTTCCTGGAATTAATGCCAGAATGTAAAGGCTAACGCTGCTGTTATTCCAGAAATGTGGTTATGTATTACATTTAACAACGTTATTGCCCTGTATTTCTCCCAATTAAGGCACAGCACGTGGTATTGTAATCTGCACTGGAGACCGCACAGTCATGGGTCGCATTGCCACTCTGACATCTGGACTGGAGACCGGCAAAACTCCCATCGCTAAGGAGATTGAGCACTTCATCCACATCATCACAGGTGTAGCTGTCTTCCTTGGCGTGACTTTCTTCATCCTGGCCATCATCTTGGGTTACACCTGGCTGGAGGCTGTCATCTTCCTTATCGGTATCATTGTTGCTAATGTGCCTGAGGGACTGCTGGCCACAGTCACTGTAAGTAGAGTATGGACCTTTACCACTACACCTCAGTTACATATGAAATGCATTTATTCCACAGCCTGGTCTTTTTGCCGATTTTTCATTGAGACAGACCATTTACTTACTTTATTTATTATCTTTACTGCCTCTATATAGTTCATTAGTTTGATTTAAGTCTTTAGACAATGAAGTGTTTGTCGGTTTTTTCCCTTACTGAGTATAAAACCCTTGTGTACAGGTGTGTCTGACTCTGACTGCTAAGCGTATGGCCAAGAAGAACTGCCTGGTGAAGAATCTGGAGGCTGTGGAAACCCTGGGCTCCACCTCTACTATCTGCTCTGACAAGACAGGCACCCTGACCCAGAACAGGATGACTGTGGCCCACATGTGGTTCGACAACCAGATCCATGAGGCTGACACCACTGAGGACCAGTCTGGTGAGTAAAGGGGCAGAGTTGGAGAGGGACTAGTTTCATTGTTACATAATTATCTTTACAAAATAGATGTTACTATAATCTGTGAAATTTACTGAGAAATATGTAACTGATGTTGTTGCATGTAACAATGGTAATTACAAATTGTTAGTACCTGAATGCATTACATTTAGTAAGAAGCTAATATTTGGAATATCATTTTTCTTTTCTCAGTTTGTTTTTTTTAATCTACATCCTTGTGGTTATTGTGCTATAATATGGAAACATTCCTATCATTTAGCTTAATTGACAGGTTTAATAAATGGCTCAAAAAGAAAAAAAAATCATTAAATGTAATTAATTATTACTGTTTTTACTTTTGTTACTTTTTCAAGTGATTGAAATAGTTACTGTAATCTACTATTTATTATAAACATTTATTACTTATTATATTTATTATAAGGTAACCTTTCCTATACTAATAAGAAGATAGTTAAAGGCATAATTATTGTTTGAAATATGCATAATTTGTGAAAGGAATAACTATAAATACAAAAATGGCTGTTAAACCATTTTCTGGCCATTTTAAGTGCCTTTTACTGGTCAAGTATACTTTAAATGTATTGTTATTAATTTGTTTTACTTAAATACTTTAGAGGTGTGGGGCAATGCACAAATGCATTATATATCATATATGAATAGATGAATGAGAAATAAATAGATACATTAATGACAATTATATTTGAGGTGAATTTAAAGGACTGTACCACTAGACTATTATCATCCAATTAAGTATAATAAAATGGAAGTGGCTCCCACCTACTGGCATAAAAATTCCAAAATGACTTTCAATGATCACGACAAAAATTGGCTGTGAAAACCCATTGCATGTACAGTACCATATTAAAACTAATGTATTTGTGTGAGAGTTTTACACAAGCTCAGTGTGTAATTATGCAATACTCAACACTCTCTGTCATTTGTTTTGTGCGGTTATGTCTAAAGGAAAAGGTGTTTAAGTGTCAGCAGAGATGTGGCACACTGTTTTTGTTCTAAATGTGGTTAATGATTGCTACTCTTCTTTTTTTCTCCAGGTGCTTCATTTGACAAGAGCTCAGTGACGTGGCTGTCTCTGTCCCGTGTCGCAGCTCTGTGTAACCGTGCTCAGTTCAAAGCAGGGCAGGAGTCAATAGCCATACTGAAGCGTGATGTAGCCGGCGATGCCTCAGAGTCGGCCCTGTTGAAGTGTATCGAGCTGTCCTGTGGCTCAGTCAGGATGATGAGGGATAAGAACAAGAAAGTGGCAGAGATTCCATTTAACTCCACCAACAAATACCAGGTAATGAACACAGTTGGATTAAAACTGCTTTCAAAACATACAAATACAAATGATTTGGTATATGTACCCTTAAGTATGGCACTGAAAATGTCTGGCTTGTGTCTTCCTTCTACCTCCTTCTAGCTTTCAGTACATGAAACAGAGGATCCTAATGACAACCGCTACCTGTTGGTGATGAAGGGAGCCCCTGAGAGGATCCTCGACCGATGCAGCACCATTTTACTTCAGGGCAAAGAGCAGCCTATGGATGAGGAGATGAAGGAGGCTTTCCAGAATGCCTACATGGAACTGGGAGGACTGGGAGAGAGAGTACTGGGTAAGAGATGTACAATCGTAGAAAAAATTATTAGACCACCCGTGGTTTCTTTAATTTCTTGTTCATTTTAATGCCTGGTACAACTAAAGGTACATTTCTTTAGACAAATACAATGATAACAACACAAATAGCTCATACTAGTTTAATTTCAGAGCTGATATCTATCCATTTTCCATGTTTTCTTGATAATAACCAAACTCACTTCAGTTCTTACATCAATATCTATGGCATTGTACTGACAAAAACAGTGCTTTTAGACATTCCATGTTTTCTTTTCTTAGTCACATGATACACACAGTAGTTAATACTTGATTGCATAACCATTGTTTTTGATGACTTTTGATGGTCTAGTAATTTTTTCCATGACTGCAACTGGAGGGATGTTAAAGGCACTATAGATGGTAGAGGATACGGAGGGCCAGTATAAGAATGATTTGTTGTGGTCGTTGAATCTCTTACCAGCAAAGAATTAATTTGACGACTTAATACTTTATCTTCTCCCTTATTCAACTGGACATTCAGGTTTATTTATACCCATAGGTAGATTTGTTTCACAGTTAGATGATGACATCCGTTTAGCATTTCTCAAAACATAATATGTAACACGAACCCACATGAGTTGAGACATGAGTTGACTAGAGATATGATACAATAAAAGTGCTTCAAGTTCCACCAATCAGGACATAAAAGATAAGAGAAAAATGGATTGATAAAAGAATGATTGTGATAAATGATAAAAATAAACCCTTGGACTAAAACCAAAGTTAAAAGAAGTTTGAAGAAGTTAAAAACCCAATAATCAGTACTTATTTCCTTAATATCGGATACTCGAAATTACATCATAGGTGACCAGACGACCTGACTAAATTTGATTCATTCTTATGCATCCTGTATCACTTAATGACTCACACATTTGCTCTCTCCCCAGGTTTCTGTCACTTGCTGTTGCCAGAGGACCAGTATCCCAAGGGCTTTGCCTTCGACACCGATGATGTCAACTTCCAGACAGACAACCTTTGCTTTGTTGGGCTCATGTCCATGATCGACCCTCCCCGTGCTGCTGTGCCAGATGCTGTTGGCAAATGCCGATCTGCTGGTATCAAGGTGAGCTTATTTGCTCTACCTGTATTTAATCCTTATACTCCTCCAAACTAGTCCTCAAAGCATATTGTGATCACATGGTAACACCATCTTTGTTGTTCTTGACATCATAGGTCATTATGGTCACTGGAGATCATCCAATCACAGCCAAGGCCATTGCCAAAGGAGTGGGTATCATCTCCGAGGGCAACGAGACAGTTGAGGACATTGCAGCTCGTCTCAACATACCTGTCAGCCAGGTCAACCCCAGGTAAGGAATGCAGACAAAAAACACACAGAAAAACTGCACAAGGTCAAGGAAAATGTCATGCTTTAAGACCCACATACCTTATCTTCTTAATGTCTTTGATCAGAGATGCCAAGGCCTGTGTGATCCACGGCACAGACCTAAAGGATCTATCACAGGATCAGATGGATGACATTCTGAGGAATCACACAGAGATTGTTTTTGCTAGAACATCTCCACAGCAGAAGCTCATCATTGTAGAGGGCTGCCAGAGACAGGTTGGGGCATTGACTTTTAAAGAACATAAATGTTTTGTATTCTTTGACAAATAGAAAATTCTTAATTTCTTGTCAATTAAATATTATTCTAATAGTTCATAGAGGTTTGAATTATATTATTACAGCATTATATTTTTCCAACAGCAGATGGCGCCATTTAGCTTGTAATCAAGAACCCCCTTACCTGCACACAACCTCACAACAGAGTGAGAGATGTTGAAATATCCAGTAGAATTATTTTATTTATTATGTCTAAGTTTTATACAATGGTTAATATTGCTAAGTAAAAACTGAGTCAGTCTAAAAAAAAAGAGTTTTTCCAAAGCACATGTTGAAGAAGTTGTTTGTTTGTTGTTGTTTTTGTTTGTTGTTGTAAATAGGTTAATTTGCATCCTATGAATTAAGTAATGACTCCACTTGGGACTGCTTATTACATCTCTTTTTTTCTGTTCACCCAGGGAGCCATTGTAGCTGTGACAGGTGATGGTGTGAATGACTCTCCTGCACTGAAAAAGGCCGACATTGGTGTTGCCATGGGAATCTCGGGCTCTGATGTGTCCAAACAGGCTGCAGACATGATCTTACTGGATGACAACTTTGCCTCTATTGTCACTGGAGTGGAAGAAGGTGAGCAGAAAACAAAACTGGACAGTTAATGGAGAATCTGAGAAGCACTAGATGAAATGAGGCATTAATGTGTGGTGTTCATTAACTGTGAATATCAAGTAAAGGAAAGAAAGTTAAGATTGTTGTTATGGCTTTCCGAGTTCAGTAAGGATGGTTCTGACTCATCATTTTGGGCCTGATTTGACCTGTCTCTGTCTTGCCCCTCAGGTCGTCTGATCTTTGATAATCTGAAGAAGTCTATCGCCTACACCCTGACCAGCAACATCCCAGAGATCACCCCCTTCCTATTGTTCATTATTGTCAACATTCCTCTGCCACTGGGAACTATCACTATCCTTTGTATTGACCTGGGAACTGACATGGTAAAACCTGTTTAAACGCTTATTCTTTATCATGACATTGTAGCTTTATGCTCTCACTGGTATTAATGTACACATCTCCTGCTGATGTGTCATGTCGTGTAGTAGAACAATGTTAAAAGTTAACATTTCTTGCTCTTCCCTCAGGTTCCGGCCATCTCTTTGGCTTATGAAGCAGCTGAGAGCGATATCATGAAGCGTCAGCCCAGGAACCCATTCAGGGACAAGCTGGTGAATGAGAGGCTTATCAGCATTGCCTATGGACAAATTGGTAGGTTAACTGAAGTCTGCTACAGCTGATCCAGGGTGTGAATTGTCTTTGATCCTTATTGAAGTTTGATCTCAGTTGCCTGAAAGTAATTTTGTGTTAAAATCATTTTTATCCCATGTTGTTGCCCACAAACAACAAAAGCAGGATTATGTTTGGTCTTACTGTTTGTACAATGTGTTGGAGAAATTAGGTTTAGGAATTTAGGAAATCTAAAAAAACTCCATCATAATCTCTGTGTCTGTATGATTTTTCCTCAGGTATGATCCAGGCTCTTGGTGGTTTCTTCGCCTATTTTGTCATCATGGCTGAAAATGGCTTCCTACCTTCCCGATTAGTAGGCATCAGACTCAACTGGGACGACCGAGGCGTAAATGACTTGGAAGACAGCTATGGTCAGCAGTGGGTAAGTATGTAGTTTATGCATGCAAAACCTGATTTGTAGATTTGAGATTCTGAGTAGTTTCAAGATTTTGGCACTTCATCTGAAAACATCTCTGTCCTCAGACGTACGAACAGAGGAAGATTGTGGAGTTCACATGCCACACAGCCTTCTTTGTCAGTATTGTAGTAGTGCAGTGGGCAGATGTCATCATCTGCAAGACCAGACGTAACTCTGTATTCCAGCAAGGCATGAAGTGAGTACAATGGGTGGCACTGAATTTATGTTTAGCTAATAAGATTTTAATTTTACATTATAAACATGTGTATTGTTGCCTATAAAGGCATAATGCTGTTGCTGCTTTAACATTGGTATGTTTCTCATCCTAGGAATAAGATTTTGATCTTCGGCCTATTTGAAGAAACTGCCCTGGCTGCCTTCCTGTCCTACTGCCCAGGCATGGACGTGGCACTCAGGATGTACCCCTTAAAGTAGGTGTTGTTGCCACATGTGGTCTGTCATTCTAAGTGAAATATGTTATGTGTGTTTTGTGTTGCATGTTTTTGTCAATTCTTATGCTTTCTTGGTCTTTCCCACAGGCCTACCTGGTGGTTTTGTGCATTCCCCTATAGTTTTCTCATCTTTGTTTATGATGAAGTCCGAAAACTTCTCCTCCGCCGAAACCCTGGAGGTTTGTATTCATTTCCTAAAACTATGTCCGCACTAATACATTTATAATTAGCATCCATACCACTCCAGGGTTTTAGAATCCCTAAAATGGACTCCTTTGTAAGTAAGTAGGTAAATTTTGTTTGTATAGCACTTTTCACAGATACAAATCACAAAGTGCTTTACAGTTGACAATAAAATGTCATACATACACCAAGATAAAAACAAAACTATGGCACAGAGAAACAGACAATAACACCAAAAAGAAAAAAAACATTAACCTGGGCTAAACACCTGACTGATAAGATAAGTTTTAAGCTCCTTCTTAAAGAAGTCAATGGACTCTGTGCTATGTAGAATTAAAGGTAGTGCATTCCAAAGGTGTAGAGCACTGGCTTGGAAAGAGTACTCTCCTTGGGTTCTAAATTGGATTTGAGGAACCATCAAGAGTCTCTGGTTTGATTACCTTAATGAGCACGAGAATAGGGTCTCAGGAGCTTAACTATGTACAAAGGGGCTTGATCATGAAGGGCTCTAAAGGTGAGAACTAAAATCTTAAACTGAATTCTAAAACTAACTGGGAACCAGTGGGGGGACCATAAAACTGGGGTAATGTCCTCCCTTATCTTGGTTCCCGTTAAAAGCCTTGGTGCTGCATTTTGCACAGACTGTAGATGATTGACAGCTTTTTTGTTAAAACACAAAAAAAACCATTGCAATAATCATTGCAAAAGCATGTATGATCATCTCCATTTCAGTTTTTGAAACCACAGACCTCAGATTTGAAATATTCCACAAGTGATAAAAGCAGTTTTTACTAGCTTTTTATAGTGACAGTCCAAGGACATAGCTTTGTCAAAGAAAATTCCCAGGATACGTAGGTCCGACTGGACATAATTTGTAGCAGTGCAGTGCAGTCGTAGTACACACTGAAAGTGCAGGTTTATAGGGCTTGAAAAAGTGACAGAACAAACATTAATGACAAAAGATGAGACACAGAGGCAGCGGCTATGCTAGTCACAGGCGCCATCTTAACTCTCACCTTTGGAAAACACATCAGAACCTGTTTTAATTTTGTTGCTTTGTAGTCTGAATACGCAGACAGTGAGACTTTCAGGCACTGCGTCCTTCTCTAATTCACCCATGTCATGTTTCACAAGAAAACAAGTCAGCTTTAACTACAAGCCGTTCATTTAACATAGATACAAAATTAAAGTCATTGCTGTTGTTGTTGTCTCTGCAAGCAGCTGCACTGTATCATGATGCTGCTGATTACATTCACAGCAGGCGAGCTGTTACTTGAGCAATTTGTGACAGTTCCTGGAGTGTCATCAGCCCCCCATGGTCCTGTATTATGCTTTTCTGCAATTTTAAAACACACTATGAATTAATACCGTATTAGTGTGGATGTAACTTGAGTCTACCAAACTTTTATAACCTAATTCTATTTTAATTGACAGCTGTATTGTATTCAACACATTGTTAAATTAACCCTTTTCTGTCTTTTCTTCTATTTGTGTTTCAGGTTGGGTGGAAAAGGAGACATATTATTGATCGAAAGAGCATCTTCGCTCACACCCCCTACATCTTCCACTTATTTCTCCCTTCTGTCACTCCATCCCTGGCAAGACACATTTTCAGACGCCCCGCCCCTTTAAAGACAAAAACCGCTTCGAAGCAATTTTCATCACAACTGCCCCAAAGATTAAAAACAGCAAAAGCACCTTTACAACTTTCTACATCGCCTCCCACCCCTCCCCATCTCCCAGTTTCTCCTATGATACTCTTTGCATGTGTTCTCTCACTGCTGTGTACATAAACCAATATATCTACCAAACGGCAGCTGCATATTGTGTATGTAGATTTGAACGAGCTAAGGATACAAAGGGAGTGTCTATGCTCTGCAAAAAAGGGCCATCCCGCTCCTTCTCCCTCCCTGTTTTTCCCGTGCCTCCCCCTGCCCCTGTCCCCTCGTCTTTCTCCATACCTTCCTTCCTCCCTTTTGCCCCACCTCGCCAACCCTTTGCTTGTCCTCCAATCTCGCACACACATAAAATCATACAGTGAGACCTCACCGCTGACACCACTTCGACTGCCACCTCTCGCCTCCGTCTCCTGTCTGTGGAGGACCAGTGGAGTGGTCACCTCCCTGTCCTTCTCACGGTGTCCATTTACCTTCTTTCTGTTCTCAACGGCCACAGTGTTGTTGTTTCTTTTTTAATATGTGGGTTGGTGGGGGGGTTCAGTGATTTTACTTGTCTTTTTTATTTCTAAGATCGGGGGGG
>JAPQRP010014957.1:0-16230 GCA_037367295.1 Apogon hyalosoma
TTTTGCTTAATTCAAGCAAAAAAAAAAAAAATCTGCCAATGGAACAAGTGAAAATTATGTGGTTTATCTGATGTTGTGGTTTATCTGATGATGTGGTTTTTTTTTTTGTTGATGTTGGGGTTTATTTGTTGATGTTGGGGTTTATTGGATGATGTTTTGGTTTACTGGATGATGTTTTGGTTTATTTGTTGATGTTTTGGTTTATTGGTTGATGTTTTGGTTTATTTGTTGATGTTATGGTTTATTGGATGATATTGGAGTTGCTAGAGGAGGGAGCCAGTTGTTTATGTGTTTATTTTCTGTCCTTTCTGTCCTCGGTCACTAGGTAACAGATGAGGTGAAAGTGAATGCGTCGGTGATGCCGGTATCCCGAGGGTCTGATACCACAGACTCAGCCTCAGCCGGAGCTCCAACCCTTGGATTCAAAATAAAGACTGGGTCCCAGTCCAACCCTAAAACAGGATCCCGTCTACAAAATGGGTCCAGATTCGGTGCAACAACAGCAGTTTCTGCAGATGAGGCTGTTTCAGCCAAACCCAGCCACGGCAAAGAGCAGGCAGAGAAGAAGAACCAGGCCCTCAGCCAGCTGAGGAGGTTCCTGGTCCAGGGGAATAAGAGAGTGGAGGCTCTGGCCACAGTCATCCAGCATCTGTTTGCTGAGGTAAGGCTCTTATGTCATGGTAAACATCAGTCTTATTGAATACAGATTTAAAGCCCACTGTTCAGCTGTGAGATCCACAAGCTGCAGGAAGTGGGTGTTTTTTCAGGGTTGAAACTCATGGTAGTAGATTAATTTAATTTCTTGTTGCACCACTGTGTGATTCTTTTTTTTCTACTGAAAACCCAATTTGTTCCCTGCATATGTACTTGAAAGTAATATTCATCTGTTTCTGGAATTCAGATGAAATAATGTAACTTTTTTGTTTACTATTTCTGAAATAGAAGATTCAAAATGTTCTTATTGAATATTACAACATATCTAATATAATGTCTGATTTACACTGCCCAGCCAAAAAAAAAAAAAAAAAATTCTATCTGTACTCAACTTGTTGAATTAGTGCAATGATTAATATGTTTCAGCCTTTAACTGTAAAGCTACGTTCAGACTGCAGCCAAATATGGCTCAAATCCGATTTTTTTGCCCATATGTGACCTGTATCCGATCTGTTAAAGACAGTTTGAACAGCACAAATCTATTTTTTTCAAATCCGACCCAGGTCACATTCATATGTGGTCTTAAATCTGATATGTATCTGATATTTTGCAATGCGACTTCAGTCTGAATGGCCAGGTTGCATTTATCTGACCTTTAGGTCATTGAAATGAGACAAACATCACAATTCTGCTTCCCAGGAGGAGGAGCAGCAGGAAAAACATATTTCCTTCTATAAACACAATGTGTGTTTGCGTGGTCATGTATTCCATCAGGACCTCTTTTGCATATGCAGGTTGCATTCAGTTCATACTTAGGACTGATAGAAGTCGCATTTAATGTGGAAAATGAATGAGCACACAAAAAAAATCAGATTTCAGTAAAAAATCCAAATTGTGCAATAAGACCTGCTGTGTGAAGGTAGCCTATGTGATGTTGTAGCTTCTTAAACAATCATCAGTTGAACAAAGAGCATTAAGACTGGACTATAATTCAGTGGATAAAGGTCATGTGGTCTGATGAGTTTAGACAGACCCTGGTCCACTATAGTCGCTTTTCCATTGACCCTTGTGCAAATATAACTTGTGCATAAAAATTCGCAGAAAAACTACAGTTTCTCCAAAACTCTCATTTTTTGATGAAAATTTTTGTGCTTGTTAGAGGTGGTTTTTTTTTGGTCGTAGTGAAATTAGTATATCAAGTAAAAGTGCAAAGGAAAGACCTTTTTATGCAAATAGAGTCATGTGTACAAAAAAAAATGATGTTGATGGATGTTACAACAAGAGAAGAAGAGTTTAAAACAAACGTTGCGGTATGTGTGGACACACAAGGAAACCCAATCACATTTAGAATTTAGTACGAGATAGAGGGGTAACGAGCATTCTAGATTCAAAACAACAGATATTTATCTTCATGTGTATGGAATGACTTATACTGACATCTACCATAGAAAATGAACAAAACTGTCACATTTAATTCAATGGAAAAACCCACATTATGCACTTCTGGTTTTTCGACATTTAGTAAATGTCAGTAAAGCCTCACTCACAAAGCTTATTACGAATGATGAGTTCATATGAATCTCCTGGTTCGTACGAGTTGTGGAGTTCGTATACGTTCGTGGAGGAAGCAGTAGTTTCAGATGGCCATCTTATGAAGTCTGTACAGCTGCCGCAAGAGGCCTCCCTGAGAAAATGATGTGATTTTGTGTCGTATGAACACTGCACAGTTGTCACGGTCTCTGTAAGGGTGCCTTAGGACCTGCCTACGGCCACTTAAGGAGTAATTTTGTCGTAAGGTGAATGTACGTCAGCCCTATGTGAAACTCACGGTGCTCTCAAGTTGATGGGAAGATTGTAGGATGTTTCAGAATATTTAGATCGATATATAAACAGTGGCCGTGTACTCCATCCCGTGTTGTGATCATGGCATTCAAGATGGTAATAATGCCCACAAGACTGAAACTTGTATAGCTACAAGATGAAGAAAAGGAAGATCCAGTGGCTGTTTCAGTCCGACAGCAGAAGAAGAGGGACATTCTAAAGCCCTTAACATAAAAGAAACAGCTTAACGTAGTTTAATGCCCCAGAACAGTGATCAATCGTCACCAAAGTTCGTGTGGACATCTGTAGTCATGTCCACTTTCACCTCTGCAAAAAACTTAACATAGTTTAATCTGAGAGTGTTGTTTTATTCATTAATTCATTCATTCATTCATTCATTCATTCATTTATTTTCTGAACTGCTTTATCCTCCAGGCAGTCACAGAGGCGCTGGAGCCTATCCCAGCATTAGAGATGCCCACCATAATGTGGTGCTGATTGATACTCTTTTCAGATAATCTATGTTAAACCTGTTTTTACTTTAACCCTTTTTCAATGTGCGTTTATGTGTTTGGGATTGTACGCTGTCCGTGGTGCTGAAACAGCATTCCTGTGACATATTTGGGAAAACTGACCCGAACTTTTAGAAATTAGGAGTCATAATAAGACATCTGATTAAGACATTTGAAATAGAAGGCTAAGTGTAAGAATAAAATAGACACACAAGAATAATAGAGGGAAGTGAACATTAAAAACACTAACCATCTGTCACACATTCTCTCCATCAACCTGATCCTCGTCACCCGGGTACTGTGGACTGTGCATTATCTTTGAAGGTTTTCTGTTTTTTTTTTTCAAGCTTATTTTTCTGTTAATAAAACACTTTATTCTTTATATGTTCTGCACCGTGCGTTTGAGTCCAGTCATTCACTCCGTCTTGACAGTTTGTATTCAACCCCTCTAAGAACGGCACGAATGTCGCATGAATGTCGCACTACCACCGCACTGCACCTTACATCCACTTTAAGAAGGCCGTGCAAATCTCTATCTGTGTGTCCCTTTGTGTGAACGCTGTAAGGGACCCCTAATAACACCGTAATGTGTTCTTGTGATCTAATTGCGACCACTGCAGGAACATGTGGGTTCTGGAAAGGCCTCCTGATCCACGAACATTGTGTGTTGTTCTTACGTTGTTCGTAAGGCATTCGTTGGTGCGCCGTGCAAAAGGGGGTTTTGTACTGTGTTCATAGAAAATCTTGGACAAGATCGCTCACCTGACTACGAACTTAAGAATGGTCCATGAACACTCCATTCTCATACAGCTGCCTTGAGAAGGTCGTACGAAATGGTTCATAAATCATTCACATGGTGGTCGTAGCCATTCGTAACAGCATTTGTGACTGAGGCTTAAAGTTCTGCACATATGTCCGATGGAAAAGCCACTAGTGATGGGTGCATCAGGGTGAGAAGAGAGGCCGATGAAGTCATTACCCATCACACTTAGTGCCTTTGTAAAAGCCTGTAGGCAATGTTGTGATCCGTGATTGCTTCAGTTGGTCCGGTCTAGATTCACAAACATAACAGGCTAAATATTAGTGAAACATTGTGAATGTTGCTATTGAGTCAAACATTACATAATTCTGTGTTAAATTATCCCACCATAGGGAACTGATGTTAGCTAGAATGGATCCACAAGCTGCTGTTAGCTCACTAGCTAATGTTAGCTGATATGACAACATGTGGCTTATCTTATAAAATAAAAACATGCATTTATTTTATAATCAAATGTTTTATTTTTTCATCCATTCTTTCATTCGTAAAGAAGTGAAGTAGTCTACTTGCCAGCAAATAGAGCCCCATTTGGAACCCAGAAATGTTGAGTACACCAAAGTTTTATGTTAGAAATGTATAGTATGGGTCCCCAGCTGGTAGAAACTGCTGCTAACTTGCACATAATGAACAATTTAAAAAAAAACAACATAATATGCAAGAAAGGGTGACATGGAGGTGCAGTGGTTAGTACTGTCACATCACAGCAAGAAGGTTCCAGGTTCCATTCCAACCAGGGTCCTTTCTGTGTGGAGTTTGCGGGGTTTCTCTCCAGGTACTCTGGCTCCTCCCACCACCATCCAAAGACATGCACTGATAGTCAACCTAAAATTGCCCATAGGTGTGAATGTGACAGTGATTGGTTGTTTGTCTATATGTCAGCCCTGTGATGAACTGGAGACATGTCCAGGGTGAACCCTGCCTTCACCCATAGGTAGCTGGGATAGTCTCCACCCCCACGACCCTAATTTATTTATTTATTTAAAAAGACAGTGCATATTAATGTACATGTAAATGTAAATATGCCAGAATTAGCCAAAGGCACCTTTCCTTCTGCAGTCCCTGGCAGGTCAGAGGAAGTAACATTATACAAGACAAAAATTACAAATAACAAATACAAAAAAATTGAAAAAATTAACCACACAATAGAAGAACTGGACAATTGGCCCACACTAATGACAGTAACAAAGAACACACATCAGGGAAGATACAGAGGAGCATAAAATTAGTGCCCACAGATCTGGTTTCTTTTTACCCCCCTTTTTCGATGGTCTTTGAAAGTGTTAAATGTGGTTCAGTCTCTTATTGGAGCTGGACTCTCATTCCAGACCTCGGTCCCTTTGACTTTGGGTCTTAGTGGTTCTGCACAGACCCCTCTGGAGGAGGCTCTGGTTTCTCTAACACTGCTGCTGAATTTGAATATAATGAACTCCCCCCGATTGCAAACATTTTCAGAATGTAATTTTACTTTTTCACTGGAAAACACATAGAAAAGTTTGGAGTGGACATTATAGGTCATTCTGTTATTATTTGACTGGTCTGGCCCACTGCAGGTCACATTGAGCTGAATGTGGCCCCTGAACAGCCCTGGTCTAGATGTTCCAGTAAATGGGTGCCTTTGTTTTGCTGCAGCACTGCTTTCTGATCAAAAGTAGACATGTCGGGGAATGTTTTTACATGAAAATCTTGGATGGTCTGTGCAGTGGGATGTTCCCATCCCTCCCCTTTGGCAAAGCAGAGCAAAAGAGAAAGCATATGTCAGTAGGTGTTAGCAGTATGGCACTATTGCTATTGAGAGGACTGCTTAACATGTTTGTAAAGGACAGTAATGGCTAGTTTGTCCCATTCCACACCCACGTGTCATTAACAACAACACATGATGCCAGGGAGACATCCTGCCACTGACTGATGGACAGGTTCTGAGTGTGTGTTGGCTATAAGAGCTATGTGTTTGTGCTGTGGTTTTAACTGCCATTAAGTGGCTGTTGTCAACACTGTCAGCACTGGAGTTTCCTCAGCATGTTCATTCATGTGACATACATCAGTCAGCTCAAATGGAAGTGTTCAAATCCAAAACCTCACAATCTTAAGAGAGTTAAGGTATTGATTTTATTGCTGTCCATGTTCAAGGTTGAAGTAATTTTAACTACATACACAAAAAAATACACATGTGAATATGTGTGTATCTTCTATGACGGCGTATTAGGGCCACATAAGAAAATAAAAATACCTGTCTCTCCAAGAATAAAGTTGTAAAATATCGAGATAAAACCTGTAATTTTATGAGAATAAAGTCAAATACAAAAAGTCATAATTTTACACACATCCCTGTTTCCTGGACACCACCTGGGGCAGGGCACCTGGGGAAGAGGGGAGTTGTTTTGTGGGCTTTGGGGCTTGGCCAGCTGCATTACCTGAGGGGGCTGTGTGTGTGTGTGTGTGTGTGTGTGTGTGTGTGTGTGTGTGTGTGTGTGTGTGTGTGTGTGTGTGTTCGTTTGTTTGTTTGTGTGTCCATACAGAGCTGACTGCTGCAGTTTGTCATACTTATGTATTTTTGGTCACTGAACAGACTAGTGAAAACTATAAGTTGATCGGACTGATATTACAGCAGCTATTAGTAATTTTGAATATAATATCCTTACAATCACATTGATATGGCCAGAACGGTTCACCAGTGACTGCTGGACAAATGTGGTACAGCATGTATGAATACACAACAGCATCAAAACTACCACATCTAGAGCCTGTGACCACATGGGTCAACACACTAGTTAATTTAAATAGTTTGTGCAGCCTAATTTCTAGAACATTTGTCTTCTTTTTCATCTAAATAGAAAACAGCTTGCCAAGAAATTTTTGAAAAATATTCAAGAAAAATATTGTTATTTTTAAAAAACTATATCTACCTTTTTCTTTATCAGATTTTCCAGCTAATATCCAGTCAGATTATACTAGTACCAAGGTTTGTCAATATTTACCAAATGATCCCATCAAAAGATCCAGATTGTTTTCCTTATTTTAGACTGAAACCACAGGAACAACTTCTACATTTAAGAATCGGAACTAATGACACAAACTAACTTTATTTACCCATTTATGGTTATTTACAGACTTAAACCATAGCATTAATGATCCCACAGTTGAGCATGAGCCTTGACTCATTTGATAAATGTCTGATAAATTCCTTGGTCGTACACATGAAACCAAAGACATTTTTTCTCATTCACTCCCATGTTAAATGTCTGTCACTTACATGTTTGACTAACTCCACGTTCACACAATTACTGCTTATTCAGTTCAGACTTTTTTCCACTTATTATACATCGATATGTTCACAGACTCACCACAAGTCTCACCTGCAGAATTTAGGAGATGGGATGTACGGTTCTGGATGAGTATCAGTTTGTTTTAGAGGTGGTTTCTTAGTCAGTTTAACATGGACAACAATGTCTCCTTGAGAAGGAGGAGGAGCTAATTGGTCACATGACCCCCACAGTGGTTGGTGGCCACAGTGGGCAACACATGAGACTCATATGTGGAAGACCTGAGATCGATTCCCAGTTGAATGTCATTTTTTCTGAACATTTTAAAACAGGGGTTTGCTACATTGCATTGTGGGTATGTGATAATTCGCTTGGTTATGTTCTGTTTTATGTGCGGGGGTTCAGTGGGGTTATTGTATCTGTGTGAACTAGGGTTACTTGTGTGTAGGATCATGTTTATCAGCCTTTTTATCTTATTTTTATTTTCAGTAGTTTACACCATGAGTGGAAGTTGTAAGAGTACAATCTGTGCTATTGTTCTGTCTGAATAATGCATTGGACTCCAATGTAGAGGAGCTGGTTTGGCATAAAATGCTACATCTCTTTCTGAGAGAGCTGCGATGGAAGACCAGGGACTGATTCCTGATTGAACAGGTCATTTTCAACAGAATCAAATGCTTCTCTTCAGAATGCTTTTCTCCTTGTTCCTCTTATTTTCAGACTTAAGTTCTTATTTCCACCTCAGTACAGATGGGATTTATGGCTCTTTGAGGGGCGTCAGATCTTAAGGAGCCATTCCTTCCAAAGATCTGTTCAAAGACTGGCTTGTTATTATATTTATTTATTTTTTAGAAGTCAAACAGAGGTAACTCATTTATATCATGGAAGTAATCACTGGTAGCTGTTTATATATGTAGTATACATACTGTAATGGTGGGAATTCATTTGTCATGTGTTTTCATTGTACACATTCCATAAGGTGGTGCTATAGCCATATCTGTTTTGACAGTCACATCACTATTCAGAATTTTCCCTCACCTAAAAAACTTTGTGGCACAATAAAAACTACAGATAATTTCCATATATATCTGGTATAAATCTATCTATAATCTATCGATTGATCGATCAATCGATCGATAGATAGAAAACTGAGGACATGATAAAATGTAAATAGTAAATGGTACAACCCTAACTAATACTAATACTAGTAATACTAGTACTACCCTACCTGGTGTTTGTACACCTGAATTACTTTACAAACAGGAGCTCAGCTCTTTGACTTGAATCCACATCAGAACAATGTAAACAGTAACAAAGTGTAAACAATAAGTGTGAACAACATTAAAGACATGATCCTTGAAATAATAAAGCAGTGTCATCCTCTGTGGGTTCTACTGCCTCTGCTTCTGATCCTTTGGTAAATCTGAGTTAAGAAAGATAAGTGATCGAACTTTAGCATCTGGAGGAGACTTCTTTGGTAATATTAGTCCTGTCTTAGAGTCTTTGTATTTGTCGTGTGTATGTGTGTGTGTGTATATATATATATACACACACACACACATATATATATATATACACATGCAAGTATTTGTCTTAGAGAATACTCTTTCAGATGGAACCAATGTTGACACTAAACAGTTTCTATACCATGACTTTGTTGAGGGGATTTGCATTAATAGGAAGAAAATGCTCCCCCAGATAACCTTGCATGTCGCTAATGTCTCCTCCTCCCTGATACAGCTGTAAATGTGGCTCCAGTCCAGTCAACTTAGCTGCACATAGCTGAGTTCACGTGATTGGAGCATGGGAAAACTTAAACTCGGAAATGTCTTTAGTCATTCATGTGAAGGCAGCATGGACAACTCAGACTTCGTTGGCACACGGGTGACACATGAAGGCAGCGTGGGTAATCTGAATATAAGAACAGATCGTAAATAAACGGCACTGTGGGTATTCTGAATATAAGAACAGATCGTAACTGAATGGCTTGCAACTACAAATTGGTTCTCATCGTTCACTTTAAAGAGCAGTACAAAAGACTCGGCTTGTTTGCAAAAGTCACACCTCTCCAGCTCAGTCGCAGATTCAAATTCAACGTTTAAAGTCATTCTGTCTCAAATCAGTGGGATTTTATTTCTGGTACTCAGCACTGTTTGATAAAATTCTAGCATTTTTGTCTAGTTTTAAGGCACATTATGTTTTTTTAGTTGATAGACTTTTTTGCTTGTTTTAAGAATTCTAGTCAAGAATGTTTTTCTGACCCCATTGGCAGATTTTTTTTTTTACTCTATATAAGACAATTGAATCAGATTTAGAAATATTAGGCTGATTTCTAGCATGACATTTTTTGCAGTGAAAGTTTTTTTTTCTTGTCTTGTCCAGCATCCTAACAGCAGAATGGTAGAAAAGAAGAAGAAGTTGCCAAAAATCCTCACAAGAAACTATCAACAGTACAAACAATAACAACCATGGTGATAACCACAATAGCAACAACAACCAGAACAAGAACTGAGCAAACTGGGCAAAAAGACAGGGAAAAATAAATAAATAAATAAATAAGACCTATTAAATGAGGAACACAAGAAAAGAAAACATAAACAGAACATCACAAACGACAGCCCAGATAACACCTGCAACATATCCACACAACAGCAGTTGTTCACATTGATTATCCATTCCAAATATCTATCCAGTTATCCACCTGTGGATCCACAGGTTCTAGATGTGGTAGTTTTTATGCTGTTATGTATTTGTACATGCCATACCACATTTGTCCAGCAGTCATTGCCAAAGGGTTCTGGCCATAGCAACGTGATTGTAAGGATATTGTGTTCAAAATGACTATCTGCCAAAATATTGGTCCTATCAACTTACAGTTTTCAGTAGTCTGTTCATTGACCAAAAATACAATAAATATGACAGGCTGCAGTAGTCAGCTCTGTACAGACACACACATACACACACTCACACACACACACACACTGCAGCAGCGATGGCACGTTGCCAGAGGCCTTGCTTATGCAGCTCAACAATCTGACTACATTCAAAGAGACATAGATTTTGATCGTTTTTCATCAGGAGGTCATGACAGTGTGAATACCTGACACTATATGACACTGAATTCCCATTTATGCGCAGATTTGGTCTTTTAAAGGCTATGGTCTTAAACTTTTGATGGGCTGATGAATATAATATAGTATTGGTAAACCTGCATAAACCAGTCCAAATGTGTTGAGGGCAAACAGTTCCTGTGTTCTCCATACTCATCCACCAATGGAGCTGGTTTTGTTATAAATATTGTTTAAATTCGTTGTAATATCTCAGTGGGGGTAGATCAAGATGAAATGCTAAGAAGTCTAAATAAGTAAATAAATCTAAAAAAATTATTTTTCAAGATGAATATTCCACGTTCAAGTCAGTTTATCTCCATCAAATATTCATTTTTTGCAGTGCCGAAAATGAAATGACAGAAATGTTGGAATGCAAATGAAATCAGATTGATTAACCTTTAGTGAGGTTCATGTGGCATTTCCTCACAGGTTCACAGATCAGGATTGGTCCATCTGGGCAGCAGGATATGTCCCGGACATGGATAGGATGTTGAGCAAATATTTGCTGTTTGATTAAGGGATTAGTGGTTTTATATTTTCCCTGCATAAGAAAAAAAAATACACAAGCTCCTATCACAGCTAGTACTCATGACCATGAGCTTTAGATCTGTGTAGAACCACTACAGTAAGTGCTGAATATAATTTTAATCTCATACTGTTATCTTCATATCATATAACTGTCTAACTCATCCCCAAATGGACCAAAGTCTGTGGACCCGTTCAGGTGTTTCTTTTCTAACAGGGGTCTGGGATGTAAAGCAATAATGACTAATGTCAGAATGTAGTTTTATATTGGGATAAATATCCTATTGATTATTAATATTGATGTTTCTGTCCGATCCTCATGAACAGGACATCTTACAGCTGGAGACATGATGTGTCCCAATATTTATGTCCATATAGTTTAGAGACATCAATATTTCACTGAAGTTTAATGGTAGATTTTTCTTCCTCAGTCAGATGTGATGAAAGTAGATGGTTAGTTGAGGAAGAAAATTATTATTTACAGTCAGAGCAGGAAAAATATTAGAGAAATTTAGAGGAAGAACATTTAAAATCAGAGTCATGGAGAAAAAAAATTAACTCAATGTTGATATAAATGAAGTCCAAACCATCTCTGAGACATTTTGGAAACAAAGATAACAATTAAACCAAACTTATCAAGGCAGTATTTTTCTCATGGAGTTAAACAAGTTGTCAGAACTGACCACACAGAGAATAAATAAGACAACAGACTGACAGGAGATGACCACGGCATAGCAGGGTCTCATGGGAAAAATACCAACACGGGTCACTACCAGAATGAAGTCATAATATTTACAGAATAAAGCCATAATATTATGAGAATATAGTAGTACTTAAAAAAAAAAAACCCTCATAATTTAATGAAAATAATGTTGTTCTTTTATGAGATTTTTGTCGTAATATTTTGAAATGAAATTCTCAGTTGTGTGTTAAAAAGTCATAATATCTAAATTGTAAGCCTTGTTGATGACAGAGTTTCCGGTTACAGCAAACGCAACAAGCGAAGCAGCAACTTTCACTTCTGTTGGAGCGGACGACTAATGCTAATGTGTAGATGGTGGGTGGGGCTAATAGGCTCAGTATTTGGCCTTTGTGCGTAAACCCCAAATGAAAGTAGAACCTCACAAAATGTTCCAAGTTCTCCATTATGTGATGAGTGGGTACGACTTTATTCTGGTAAATTATGGTATTTTTCCCACCTGTTTTTAAATTACAACGTTATTCTCATACTATTATGGCTTTATTCTCAAAATATTACAACTTTATTCTCATAATATTACGACTTCATACTGGTAAAATGTATTATTCTTTTTGTATTCAACTTTATTCTCATAAAATTAGGGGTTTTATCTGGATGTTTTAGGCCCTTGCTCTGGTAGTGACAGGTGTTTTTATGTTCTTGTGTGGCCCTCATACGCTGTGGTAAGACATGGCATTGTGGACGTTAGTGTCTTTGTCACATGCTGGTCAATGTCCCCGAACATCCTTAACGAACAAACTCAGCTGTATTTATGCATTAGATGATACAAATGTCCCATACACCTGTTTGGTGAGTTTGTGAGAAGCCCAGGACAGCTGCTATCTCTCAGCTTATCTTTGTCTTTATCTTAACCCTAACCCTAAGGGAAAGTATCTGATTATGTGAAGAATAACCTGTTATCAGCAGGAACAGCTACTCTGTCACATGTGTGTGTTGCATAACTCTGTGTGTTGACTTTTTGAATACAGGTGCGTTGGTATATAGTCCTGTGAACATGTACAACATAAAAGCTTTAAGAGCGCTTTAATAGTTTTAGAATGCAGGGGCTTCTCTGACTTAGAGCAAACATAAGGCTTGTGGGCCAAAAGCGGCTCGGCTAAGGGTCCGATCTGGCCCACACTGCAAATTATTTGGTTCTTACCAAGATTTAAAAAAAAACCAAAACCCTTAGATTTAGAAGTGTTAGATAACTTATCTATCTATCTATTTATGCTTATTTCTAGATTTAACAATCTGAATTCAACAAATCTGGTCCAGTGAAATTCTCTTGCTGAATGGACAGATATTTCACTTGTTTTGAAGACCTTTTTCCTCAGATTTAGTATTTTTATCTTGTTTTTAGACACCCCTTTTTTGCAGTGCATGGGATGAATTGCAAAGTGCAAAAATTTCACTGAAGATTTAAACAGTCAGTGGTGTTAAAATAATTTGAATTCAGCTTCCACATACAGACACATATGATCTGAAGTGGATCAGATCCAGTAAAATATTATCATAACATATAAATGATGACAACTCCAGATTTTCCTCTTTGTTTTAAAAAAAGGAAAGTAACCTGACAATGTTTCCATTTACAAACCATCCTTTCACAAAAAAATATGAATAACTTGAACAAATAAGAACAACATGAAATGTCTTAAGCGAATTAAGTGCAATTTTGACATCATTTTGTTAATGTTTTTGTTCATTTTTGTGTATGTTTTGTTATTGTTATTGCTTAATTTGATCATATTTTGTTCTTGTTCTTGTTTTTTTTTCCCCCCTGTTAATTGTGTTCATGTTTTTAACATTGCTCAAAATTACTGTAAGTTGTAATACACATGTGTAAATGATAAACTGAAACATAAGACATTGCAAGATGAGACATTGCACTTTCAGGTTCAAAAATTTCAGGTTGTTTGTAGATTTAAAAACATTTTCATTATGTAATCTTACTCTTTTCACTAAAACACAGAGAAAAGTTTGGAATGGACATTATTTGTGGGTCATTATGTTATTATTTGACTGGTGAGGTCACATTGAGCTGGATGTGGCCCCTGAACTAACATGAGTTTGACAGGCCTGGATTAGAGGAATCCACCATCTAGTGGAAAATAGAGGTGAGGGGCTGGGAGATGGAGGAATGCACCAGCTGCACTTGAAGCCTTATCTACAGGCAGTTCTATCTCATCTGTTTGGTTCACTTCAAAGGTGACTGCTCAATCTAAACCCACACACATGCAGCACTGCCTTCTCCCTGAGGTTAGGCTGGGGGTGGGAGGCGGGGACACTGGCTGGTAGGGTGGGTGGATCCGACTCGAGTGGCTTGCTTAGTTGGAGGACTTCAGCCGTTTTCAGACTAGGTATCCGGATCTGTGCCGTACCTGGATACGATCACACCTTTACTGCAGATGTTGCATTCACAAGCACGTACCACAGCCTGTTTCCAAGAACGAGTGGGTGTTCCAGGGCCGAAACTGTAGGTAGTGGTGTGGAGGGAATTCTATTGCTATCCAGCAAACGTGAAGTGACAAACCCTTACATCATCAATCAAGCCACTGTTTTCTTCATTTGTCTACAATGGCAGCAAGACAGGCAATACTTTCCTACCTGTTTGAGGCAAAGAGAAGAAGAGCCACATTTCGTTGTCCCTGATATATCTCCGAGTGGTTCAGTCCATAAGGTGAACCCGTGCTGCATGGAGTTTAAATAGTGTCAGTGTTTGACAGACACATACAAACATCCTGTTTCCAGTTCTGTTGAACTAAAACAGTCTGTGTTTTTACTCCATTACTGTTTGGACTCTCGGTAAATTATGATGAAAAATATAAACTTTGACATTTATGTTTTTGTTTGTATAAATACACGGATATATCATAAGTTGTTAAGAGCAGTATATGGATAATCGCAGAATTGCCATATCAAGATATTATTGTGATCGTGAGCCATGTATTGTGTATCGTATTGTATTATGTTGTATTGTATTGTGAGGTACCCTGAGGTTCCCAACCCTAATCTGCACAAGACGTGTGTTTTATGTTTGCAGCAGAACTGTGAAGGGCTTCAATACCAAGAAATCCTTTGATGTTTATTGACTTGCTGGTAGTTTTACAGCTAAAGCAGTGTCTGACTTTCATCATGATTTCATCACAACCAGTAACATCCTAATTATCAATAATCCATTAGGCCAGGGCTGTCAAACTCATATTAGTTCAGGTTTCACATTCAGGCCAATATGACCTGCAGTGGGCCAGACTAGTCAAATAATAACAGTGAAAAAAGGAAAATCACATTATGAAAATGTTTACATATACAAAGTTTGTTTAGAAATGTGAATAACATAAAGAACCTGAAATGTCTTAAGAAAAATAAATGCAAATTTTCCAATATTATGCCTCCGCTTTTCATTGAAAATAGTAATAATGGATTAGATTTCTATAGTGCTTTACATAATTGATAACTACGTCTGTATCCACAGCTGCCCTGGGGCAGGCTGACAGAGGCATGGCTGCCAAACAGCCCCTCCCACCACCACCAAACATTCATATGCCGGTGTGAGTGACACTTGAGACAAAGTGGATGAAGTGTCCTGCCCAAAGACACAACAGCACATGACTAGGACAGAGCGGGATTGGAACCACTAATCCTTCAGTTACTGGATGACCCGCTCTACCTCCTGAGCCATGGCTGCCACCATAAAATAAGAACAATTTGTACAATATTACATCACAGCTAATTATTCACATAATCCACAGATCAGAGTGGATCTACTAACGCACCAAACATTTAATAACAGACAGAATATTGGTACAATTACACTTTGCTTAAGACATTTTATGTTGCTCAGATAATTCACATTTTTGTAATTTAACTTTTTCTTTAGACACTAAAACAAACATTTGTAGTTGTCATTATTTATAGGTTATTATGATGGTGTTTTAATGGTCTGAGCCACTTGAGATGCATGTGGAACTTGAACTAGAAAAATGCTGACACCATTGATTGTTAATATCTTCAGTGTAATTTTTACAATTTACAAATTCATCCTGTGGGCCAGATTGGACCCTTTGGCAGGCTGGTTCTGGCCCACAGGCCACATGTTTAACACCTGTGCATTAGTCTTTCCATGCTTATGCACCTGAATCACTTCCCTCACGGTGAACAACTTCCAGATGACTCCATCAGAAACACAGTCCATTTGTTTACAGAACAAATCCAAACAGCACTCGGGCCTTTTTTTTTTTTTCAAATTTTGTGGCATATTGCATTGTGGGAATGTGAGTTCCAGGCTGCAGCAGCAGTTTGTCTGTGTCTTGGTGTGTGTTGAACCCAAATGTGGCCTTTACCTCCATCCACCGACTAGACTCATTCTGGAAAACAACCCTGGTGGAGAAGTTTATGATGAAGCCATCTGGATCAATTTCTACCCAAATCTGTGATAAACCACTTTCGCTTTGCACAATGTACTTTGCAACAAAATTTCCAAAACAAGTAGCAACATGCAGAACCTTGAATGGGAATGAGATATTTGAGTAAATTATAAGGTTTTCAACATTTAAAAGACTGTGAGACTCCTGTAGGCATGCAGGCTGAACTACACACTCCTGTAGGCATGCAGGCTAAACTACAGACTCCTGTAGGCATGCAGGCTAAACTACAGACTCCTGTTGGCATGCAGGCTGAACTACACACTCCTGTAGGCATGCAGGCTAAACTACAGACTCCTGTAGGCATGCAGGCTGAACTACACACTCCTGTAGGCATGCAGGCTGAACTACACACTCCTGTA
>JAPQRP010015178.1:0-16212 GCA_037367295.1 Apogon hyalosoma
GTCAGTGCAGATCCAGACGCTCTGGAGACACGACCACAGAGGAACTGAACCTACTGGGAGATGATGTTCCACCAGAAGGACCTGGAACACAGAGTGTTGCTTTCATTAAAAAGAGTAAAAGTAAAGGATGTGTGAGGTGCTACTGACGTCTACGTGGTTCATAGTGATGTTGGCTGATTTTCCTCCTCATGTGCCTCAGGATAAATGTAGATCAAACACACGTTAGTGTGAGCGGTTAAGGCTCTGGTTGTTGGTGTTGTGGAGCTGTGCCTACTGGAGGTGCGATGATGAATCAGCGGAGGCTTTTGACTGGGTGTAAAGTCTGTAAAGTCTCCTCCCAGATCCACGTACCTACTCTGTCACCTTCAGTGTGAGTCATCGGATCAGACACAGTTCAGGCAACACCTCAACGTCCCCTTGGCTTCACCTCATCCTCAGAGAATGAGCTGGAGACGCAGGGAAGCGGTCGTCGTCCTGTGAACTGCAGGCCGGTCTCCTCAGCTTTACCTGCGTGGGTTAAACGGGTCCTCTGCTGGACATCAGTGTTTCTGGGATTCTGGTGGATTCGATGTTTTTCAGTATTTTTCCCATGACCCCTGCTTTGGAACGGAACTGCTGTGAAAGTATCAGAACCTTTATTGATCTCAGTATTTTCCTCAGATTTGAAGTCTGTGGGTTTGGAACCTCAACATTATTTTTAGTGTTGTTTCGCTGCCTCGTGACCTCAGAACGACGCTGTGAAATAGGGTCAGAGGGTGCACGTCACTGGTTAGTGTTTCATAGGTTTTACATGAAACAGTACATGACACTGCAGTCAGATGGTGGACAGTATCTGTGAGACGGTTTTTCTGTAACACATCTCAGGGACTTCATAACCACTCATTACTGCCATTTATTTACTGATGCTTTTTTGTAATTTTGAATATTTTTCTCATAGTTTCTATGTCTTTAGGTGAGATTATTTTAATCACCTGCAGAATTGTTTGTATTTTCGTACTCATTTCACTCTTTAGTTTTATAATAATAATAATAATGTTTATTAGTATAACACTTATTAAAACACACACTGGAACCTGTGTTTTAGAAACACACACAACACAGTAAAATACACTTTTGAAAATGTATTTTTTACTGAAAGTCTTTTTTAAGTATAATTTTATTGTTATTTATTTATTTACATATACTGAGTCATATTAGGCTTATTCTCTTGTTTCTCTTTTTTTAAGCTTTAATTCACATATTATTTCTACATGTTGTTTTAATTTGTGACTTCCTTGTAATTTGATGTTTAAGTTTTATTCCTTGTAACGATCTGTTCATTCCTGTGTGTGTATTTCATCATCTGTGTTTCATACATTTGTGATTAAACTTGTTTTGATAAGTGCAATATATAAAGGTAATTTAAAAAAAAATATATATATTATTTTTTTGTAATCTTTTCATTCGGACACATTTTCAGTATACGTATCCTGCCAGCACAGCTTTAAGCATGTCCAGGTTTCCAGTTTTACAAAAACCAACTAACAACAAACAAAAACTAAAAAAACAAAACAAAAAAAAAAAACAGGCAAAGTAGTCCCCCCTCTCCCGTTCACCTACGAGTGTTATAGCCATTCTATTCTGTTACTTTTTTTTTTTTTTTTTTGTAGATGTTTTATCAATGTAAGAGAGGAAAGGCTTCCATGTTATGTCAAATTTCTCAGTTGCTCTTATAGTTTGTTATTAATCAGGTAGCGATAAGGACTAAAATCCTAAATCTCCAAATAATATTTGAATTAAACTTCAATTAAACTGCACTTTCTAGTTCGACTGCATACAAGAACTGTGTCATTCAAAAGTTAGGAATAAAAATAAACATGTAAAACTGATACAATAATAAAATAAGTTAAATAAAACTGATAAAATAAGTTTTTGAAAATTGTTTCAAATCAGATTCTGATGTAGAAAACTGGAGTTTGATGTGTAGAAGTTATAGATTCAAACATAGCATCAATAGAAACACTCATTCATTTTAATGTATAAAGCGTAGAATGTAAGTGTTTGAAGTGTGTTTAAATCAAGTGTTTTCTCTACCAGACAAATTTATGTAAATGATGCAATAATGGTACATTCCGTCTAACACATAATCCCAGTGATTTAAGGCTGGAGCTCAGCTTTAAAGGTGAAGCAAAGCCATAAATTCATCAGACATGTTTCTGATTCAGCTCTGCGCCTTCAGTGGTTTTCATCGTAACGTAACAGGATACAACTGAAAAACACAGGGAACATAAGAACAGCATTAAAAACCACAATATCAGATAAAACAGCCCAACAGCTCCAGTATTTAGTCTGACCATCCTTTGACATTATTCTCTGTTTTACACCACATTTCATTCAATATGTGAGAAATTTTGTATTATTTGGCTGACGTTTTGTTACATGAACAGACATCAGAATAGACCCTGAAGCCTATCGAAGACATTTTTATTCACATTTTTGAGGTTTTAATGCAGGGTCCTGTTTTTATCTGTAATTTTTTACCTTAATAAACAGACTGAGAAATGTATTTTTTTTGTAATTATCTTTTTATTATATTTTTCAGGTAGCCTTATCAGTATTTTACATCACATATATAACTTCAATATATGTGAATAAAAACAAACAAAAACAAAATCCCACACGGGGGAGTGATGACAGAAATAGCAAAAATATACACAGTAACCTAAAACAGAGTGAATGGGTAAGAGAGAAATATATTTTATTCTTGCTGCAAACCTGTAAAACCAACACAAGGATATACGGTACTGAACATTAGTAGATAAATAAACAGAATTATCTTCCACTGAATGAAAGTTCAGTTTAGTTGGATTATTTCAGTCTATTGAAAACTGAAACATTAATCAAATACAGGAAACTAAACAACATGGAAAAATAGAACAATATTGACTGAAAAGGTGCAGCTGAATTTACAGATTATTACACCCATACAAAAAACAGCAACCCTTTTATTTTCTTTCTTTTCTTTTCTTTTCTTTTCTTTTCTTTTCTTTTCTTTTCTTTTCTTTTCTTTTCTTTTCTTAGTTATCTGTTGTAAGATCATATAAGTTATATTTTTTATTGTTATAGTTAAAAATTTGATTTGATACAATTTTGAGCATGTGTAAAAAAGAAACACACACACACACACACACACACACTTCATCTATGCTTAATAATAAAAGAAGATGATCATAAAGAATGAGAATGAAGATATCATCAATTTAAATTACATGCATTTAAATTATTTATTTACTAAAACCTAAAAAATTTAAGTTAAATTTGTTTTATGCTTTAAGGACAAGAAAGAAAATGTAAAAAAGAGAAAAGGTTCATGTCACTCCATCGTTTCTGGTTTGAGACGTGACAGATGACAGACGGAGGTTGAGCGCATTAACCTGATCTGAGATAAAACACCAGTGAGCACACAATCAAACACGACACAATCAGACGTCTAAAACGGAAAAAACAAGGGATCATCAGAACTGTGTGAAAGTCAGCGTCATTAAAAACAGACACGTCATCAGTTCAACTAATCACAGGCAATTCTTCACATGAAGAAAAAAGAAACCATGAGCATCAGACACAGATCATATGATGGATTATTGTTTTCAACTGGTCACAACAGTGACATAATAAGGAAGAAGCAGCTTTGTTTTATTTATTTAGACACTTACATTCAAACAAATGGACATTTCTATTAAAATAAAGCTTTTGCTGATCAATTTCATTTCTGTAAGAGTGGAATTAAAGTAGGACTTGAAACCTGGTGGGGCTGAAACGTGTGTGATCATCAGCCTCTTTATGTTTTAGACAAGTATAAATTTAACTTCTTCACATTTCTTTTTTATGTTGTCTTCTGTTTTTCACAATTATCCTACACGATACTCAAGCAAATGTGATCTTCCGTACTGTCGAACTTCTGTCAGTCAGTATTCTCTAAAATATCATGGACCACATCCTTGGAATAATCTACGTCCTGAACTTCAGTCAACATCTTTCTTTATCATTATTTAAAAAGCATCTGAAAAGGACTCTAATTTATGAAAAAATGGAAGGCTTTATATCATTTGATTTGTATTTGTTTTTATTTTTGGGTTTTTTTTTTTAACTTTTAATTATTATTTCAGTTATATTGTATTTTTATTCTTTTTTTGTGTGTATTGTTTATTTCCAGGGAGGTGTTCATATCAGCCTTTTTTGGCTTCTGTCCTCTCCTGCACAATGATGTTACTGGCATGAAATATTTTTTTATTTAAAAAATGTATTTCTTGTTGTTTGTGATGTGCAAAGAAATAAATACTAAAAATAATAATAATAATACACGAAGTAGAAACTATTAGGACTCAGAAACAAATCCCATGTTTTATAATTGTTTTTAAATATTGATAAGAATGTCACAGAAACATATGTACATTTCTGTTCTATTTGTGTGGATTCAACACAGGTTTTCTGTTTCTTTAACTGAAAAACAGATATTTTTAAATCAGCATGTCATTAAAAAATACTTTCACTCCATTTTTACAAAGTAAATGTTTTTATTTACTAAATATGAATTCAACCTAGTATCAGACATACTCATAACCTTTCAGTTCAGCAGATGTTTAAGGGACATGTGCTCTGTGTTGGAGGATTGTTTTTGTGTAACCCTCAAACACCAAAAGCATCTATTGATCTAAATTGTTTAACAACTTTTGAACCACTAAACATATCAGTACTTGTAAATAATTCAGGTTCATCTTTTCATGGTCATCAAATATGACCCACTTGGACATTCAGAGGCTCTGTAGTTACCGTGGAAACACCGTCATCTTCTCCAGCATTGATTCCCCAGTAAAACCCATGGAGTTGGATCAATGGCAGTGGATGAAGACACTGGGTTTATGTTCAGTTAGTGACATGTTTTGCTGAAAAACTTTCTTTTTCTTCAGTTTTCTCTGTTCTGATATAATAACCTTTAAATTTACACTGAGCTTTAATGAACATCTACATCAGGAATGTCAAACTCATTTTGGTTCAGGGGCCACATTCAGCCCAATGTAACCTGAACTGGGCTGGACCAGTAAAATAATAACATAACAATCTATCAGTAATGTCAACTCCAAACTTTTCTCTCGGTTTAAAAGTGAAAAAAGTAAAATTACATGATGAAAATGTTTACATTTACAAAGTATCCTTCAAAAAATGTGAATAACATGAATAAAAGTGAACAATCTGAAATTTCTGAAGAAAAAAGGGACATTTTAACTATAATGTGTCTCAGATTATCATTCACACACGTGTATTAAAAACTTATAGATCACAGTGGATGTACAAATACACCAAACGTTATTTCTCTTAAGACATTTCAGGTTGTTCATAATTTTTCAGTTTCAGGATAGTTTGTAAATGTAAACATTTCCATGTAATTTTACAATTTTTAGAAACATTTAAACAAAGAGAGGAATTTGGAGTTATCTTTATTTATATTTTATTGTGAAGGTATTTTACTGACTTGAGATTGAATTGGTCTGTATGTGGAACCTGAGCTAAAATGATTGTTAATATCTTTTGTGTAATTTTTGCATTTCACAAATTCATCCCATGGGCCAGAATGGACCCTTTGGTGGGCTGGATTTGGTCCGGGGCCCTCACGTTTGACATCAGTCATCTCCATGATTGGTAAATTAAATAGAAAAAAAAACAAAACCTGTTTTTCACTGAAAAAAAAAGAGGTGGCTAAATAAATAAATCACTTCAGAAAGGCAAAATCACAATTCTTTTTGAAGTCTTCACAAAACTAGCTCCTTTTCTTCAAGGGTTAATGATAAAAACAACAAAGGTAGAGCGGCAGACGGAGCCCAGCGTCACTGATGGACGTGCTCCTGCTGTTTTTGGGCAAAAATGTTATGAACTGTGACTGAGACTTGATGAGCGGCCGATTGTAATAATGGTTCTGTTTGTCCAAATGTGGTCCAGACATGTGGACTTTGCAGGTCCTGGTCGTACAGTGTGTGTGTTTGTGTGTGTTTCCATGTATGTCGTCACTCCTCTTCTGGTCGTGACTCACGGTGCACAATGCTTCGCTTTTCGTTCCTCTCTCTCTCTCTCTCTCTCTCTCTCTCTCTCTCTCTCTCTCTCTCTCTCTCTCTCTCTCTCTCTCTCTCTCTCTCGAGCCTTTTATTTATTTTTAGCTGAGCAGCATTTCAGAGCTGTTCGGAGCTGGAGGCCTGATGCTGCTGCTGCACACGGGACACACAGGAGCACACGTGTGATGCCGAACATACACCTCTGCATCATCACACTATCATTCCAGTCATTATTTTAGTCCTTCAGTCAGATTGTCTCTGGCACAATGTCTGACATGTCCTCCATGTCATGTGTCTGAATATATCCGTCTGCACATACATGTCTGCTGTTCATACAGGTTAGAGCTCCGTGATTCAGAGAAAAAGTCCATTATTGTGATTTGAGGTGATTTACAAGAAACTGCACAGAAATAGGCTTTTAGAAATACAAACTTAGTGGCAGAAAAATCCACAACATAAAATACACAGCAAGAGAAAAGTGATAAAGATCTGAATCTTAATCTGATGATTTGATTATGATGCAATGAATTCATCAGCGCTGATGCAGGTGAAAACAATCAGAGAGTTTGTCAAACATTTAGGATCATGTATATAAATATATATCCTTTATTTTAAGCTGGTGAAATCCTCATAGAAATTAAAAATGTATGGTACAGAAGCAGCAGAGACACTGTTGCGATAAGTCAAGACAATACAAACAACTAAGTACACCACAAAAAGTTATCAAGTTAAGGACAATAAAAGACAAAGATTAATGATGAACAAGTTGAAGAGCAATCTCAGGACAGATTAAGAGACAGTCACTGACCAGGAGGCTTTTTCTGGTTCTTTAACACTGGGAAATGCACAGGGGTGGGGGGGTCCAACTACAAGAAAAAAATACATGATTTGTTATAGTTTTGGATCCTGATTTCCAAATGTGTGCACAAACATGTGGAAACACCACAGACACTGGGGTAGACAATAAATAAACAGCACCTGAACCTGATCTGGTTCAGGTGATGCTGACAAGGACCAGACTGCTGTTTCTGAATGTTACACTGATAAAGAAAATCCTGCAAACACTCTGCTTGCAACATGATATCATGACTTTTGTAAATATACACACCACTTTTAATTGGCCTGTTATCTGTATGCATTATAAGCTTTATGCGTGTATGTTCACACTGTTATTCACCCTGTCCAACCTGAACCAATGTGTCCAATGCCACACACTGAGGGTTCGGGTTATGTGAACCAGAGATGTTGGCGTAAATTGACATGCCATCAAATGGCATTGAATGACACGTAAAAATGTGTACATATAGCACGACAAATACCACAAGAACTGGTGTGGCATACAACACTGTTTCATGAGATCAGTCTCCTGCTTGTCTGGTCTTTTCCATTTCCAGCGTCATTTCCTCATGTCTTGACTTAATGTTGTTTAATGTGCTTGATATGACGTGGCATTCCAACCTCTTGTGGATTCATCACCCACAGGGGCGGTAGTAAGGGCCTGGTGTAATGTGGATAAGGCAACAGCTGAAGGTGGAGACCTTCATGGTCTGATGTCCAGGTGGGGAAACTGGTTCTTGGAACATAAAATGTCACCTCTTAGGTGAAGGGTTAGACTCTGTTCCACAGGTGTGGGCTTAATGGTGGTGTTCCGACATAAGGGTGTCCATAGTACACATGGCACCAGGGCACCCTGGGCCACAGGTCAGTGATCGACTTTGTGGTTGTTTCATCACACTGGCAGCCGTATGTTCTGGACACTCAACTCAACTTTATTTATAAAGCACTTTAAGAGCAAGCCCTGCTGAAACAAAGTGCTGTCCATCAATCATAAAAACATAAATCTAAAACAATAAACACAATAAAAAATAATGCAAATACTAAAACTAAAGCAGAGGCTCATGCTGGGTCAATAGCCAAGGAGTAAAAATAGGTTTAAAGGCAAGGTTTAAAAACAGACAGTGACGCAGCCTGTCTAACATGGAAAGGGAAGTCATTCCATAGTTTAGGAGCAGCACCTGAAAATGCTCTGGCCCCTCTAAGCCCATGCTTAGACCTCGGTACCTCCAGGGTCAGCTGGTCAGTTGACCTGAGGGACTGAGCTGGAGTGTAGGGAATCCATTCAAGGATCTGAAAATGAAAGAAAGACTTATAATGAACCCTAAAGTGCACAGGCAGCAGGAGGCGGGGCCAAAATCAGAATAATGTACTCCCTCTTCTGTAGTCCAGCTGAAGGAGGAGTGCTGGCATTTTGAACCAGCTGGAGATGAGAGCGTGAAGACCGGCTGACACCAAAATAAAGTGCATTACAGTAATCCAACCGACACGTGATGAGGCCATGGTTTACTGTTTCAAAGTGCTTTACAACTGCCTCAAGTGAAAAAGCTGAAGTTCTCTATTGAACTGATTTGGTGATCCACTTAAAATCACAGTCCATCTTAAAACCCAGATCTGTAACTCACAGGTGCCACTGGGACCAAACACCATCAATTCTGTCTTTTTTCATTAAAATTCAAAAGGTTAAGAGCCATTTAATATCATCAAGACATGACAAAAGTGGTCACCAGTAGTTACCAGTGATCTGGCATTCACCAGGCTAATTTTGGCAAGAGTTGGGTTTTGTGGGGAGCCCAGAGCACTGACGGCAGGTTCCTGGGTTTCACCCCATGCTGGTGGAGCCAGAGAGAGCAGGTACCTCGGGCCCAAAAAACCTTCATCCAACCCCATCCAATCCCCAGCCAGCTACAGGTCCAGCAGGTGTAGACTGGCTGGAGGAAACATCAGGGCAGAAGAAAGGAAAGCGATAGTCCACCTCCTGTCTGGGAAATGGGAACAAAACTTTACGTAGGCCATCAGCTTCACCAGTTGACCACTGCATTTACCGCAGCAACGGGCTTCTACTGGGAGGGTAGGCCGGAGCCCAGTGCAGGTGAGTCAGGAACACAATAGGAGTGGGAGCAAAGTTTTCTGATGACCGTGACCTAACAGATCTAGAACTATGACATTATATCGAATATCAAAGAGAGTTTGGCCATCATACACCAGCAGACACTTGATTTGTACAGTGTCAAGGATCAGAAACAGGAAAAATACACGCCCAAGTGAGTGACAGATGGGCAGCCACAATGTAAAGTATGCAAAGTAGAGTGGACCCAAGTGCAGACACTTCAACGAGTAACAGTTCCAAACATCTTTATTAGTTCCTTCACAGATAACCGAGTTGTGGGAGAGCTCAGGTGAGCAGATGCATGTGCCGGACTCGGGTCTCCCACGTGGCAGGCAAAATTAGTGCTGCTACGCCAACAGTGTAGACTGACTGAGGCCTCTTAAGCTGTCTTTGTAGAAAGGCAGAAGCCGAGAACAGGAAACACCAAACAGTCAGGTGCAGAAGATAGTTGGGAATACCAGGGTAGGGATGAGAAGATGTGGTCAATAACAGGTTGTGGCAATGGGTCAAGGAAAACAGAAAGGCAAAGGAAGCAGGTAGCACTCTCACTGTGGGAATGTCGAGGTAAAAGGAGGCTCAGACGGCCACAGAGGACACGGAGCTCACTGTCAGAAACCGAGAATGGGAAACACCAAACAGCCGCAGGTGAACACGAACCAGGAACAAACATGCAGATCACACAGTCAGAAACAGAAGGCTGGTGGGTTTACTGGGGCAGAGAGGAGAAGACCTAGTCAGGAACAGGCTGGTCAAAACCAGGGAATCAGACCAAGGACAAAGGCTGGAGAGTCGTGGATGCTGTGAAGACAGTCTGGCACTGGTTGAATGAAAAAGGGCAGCTTAACACTGGCCAGCTGGTTAGGTGCAGCTGGGAGCAACAGGTGGAACTGATGACGCTGACGAGGTGTGGAAAGGTGAGGGATAGGACAGCAGCACAGCAGACTGTGACACGGTCCGGTATTTGAATGAAGTCAGCTGCCATGAGGGAGGAGGGATTATTGATGTAGATTTAGATCATGTATCTCTGCTGTGAAGGCTGGGTGTGGATTAGGTGGGCAGTAGATAAGTAAATGTTGATCTGAGAAGGGGGTTTAGATTTGAATGGCAGATACTCAAATGAGGCCACATCAGGTAGAGACAGAAGTGTCAGTCTCAGGACATCGCAGTAAATAAGCACCAGACCACCACCCTGGCCAGTGCTCTGCAGGTAGATGTATCCAGAAGAACAGGCTTCATTCAGGGAGAAGACCTCAGGTTGGTGCCAGGTCTCAGGAGGCACAGCAGTATCTTTCTCCAGGATGTTGTCATGGATCAGACAGGATTTATTTGTCAGGGACTGCACGTTAAAAAGCTCCATTTTGATACTAGATTTAGCAGAGATGCTCTAAAGGGGTTGGAGCAGGCTGGAATCCACCCCGTGTTTTGCTCCTAGCAGGGCAGTCTCGCGATGATTCCAGCGATGCAGTTCACTCCCAGACCATCTGTGGACATAACAAGGTCTGCGCAGGAGTCCGTACTGTTTTATGGTGGAAATACATGATGGGATGGAGCGGATATTGACTTTCAGCAGCTGTGAGGTGGAGTAGGTCAGTATCGAGCAAACCAAGGGAGATGTTAGCCTGGAGGTATCTGCTACCAGTGGACCAGAAACAATCCCCAGTCCAACCCAATGGGACAGCACAGGGGGAACAGCAGGACAATGTCAGCAGATGGAATGACAAGTTGTAGGCAGCGTTGATGACGGAATGGAACAGGTACTCCAGAAACAGAAACAGCCCAGGAACTGAGCTGCGTAGTTATAAAGTCTTACTAGGCCTGCAAGAAGCATGACAGGGAAAATCATTTTATAGGGCATAAAGAAAGTAATCACAAGTTTGGTTAGGGTAAGCAGGGAAGAGACAGCGGCAGTGTCCTTTCCCACCTTTGTCCTCTGTTACTGCATCTGATACTCCAGATTCAAGATGATGAGAGGGTGCATGGGAATCTGCCCAGCTAGTCCACATGTGGAATGTAGGATTTGAGAATGCATTCGCCTGTGTCCCTCATCCATATCTACTGGGGGGTGCTTCGGAAGAATGCGGTCCATCACCTGTTGCTATGGGATATTCAGTCCCTGTGTGAACAGAACCAGAGCTTAGTTTGCATTAGTCTGACGCTTTCCTATGCAGATTGGACTCTGACAGGATACCCTTTGTCATCGATTCTATTCAGAATTTTTATGGACAGAATTTCTAGGCACAGCCAGGGAGTGGAGGATGTCCAGTTGGCAGCCAGCTCTACTTTTTGCAGATGATATAGTCCTGTTGGCTTCATCAAGCTGAGATCTCCAGTTTGCGCTGGGGTGGTTCACAGCCAAGTGTGAAGCAGCTGGGATGATGATGATGATGATCAGCACCTCTAAGTCTGAGGCTATGGTTCTTAGTCAGAAAACTATGGCATGCCCCCTCTGGGGTGGGAATGAATTGCTGCCTTACGTGGAGGAGTTGAAGTATCTCAGGGTCTGGTTCATGAGTGAGGGAGGGATGGAGTGGGAGATCAACATGTAGCACTGGAAGTGATGTGGATTCTGTTCCAGTCTGTTGTGGTGAAGATGGAGATGAGCCCAAAAGTGAAGTTCTTACTCTAATCTTTGGTCATGAGTTTTGAGTAGTGACCAAAGGAATGAGACTGCAGATACAAGCTGCGGAAACGACTTTCCTCCACAGGGTGGCAGGGCTCTCCTTTTGAGATAGAGTGAGTTTGGCCATCTGAGACGGGCTCAGATCCAGGACCCACTGGAGGGACCACGTCTATCTGTTGGCTGGAGAGCCTTGGTGTCCCTGTGGAAGAACTAGAGGAGGTGGCTGGGGAGATGAAAGTCTGGGCTTCTCTACTTAGGCTGTTGACCCCACGACCCGGAGCCAGATAAGTGGCAGAAGATGGTTGGATGTAACAGAAGATCTTCTTTCATTGACAGATCCTTCAAACAACAGAGCCTGGTTCCTAAAACAGTCGCTATCTGTTCATTTTTGCAAACCACTGACACTAAGAATCTATAAAACCAAAAATATGTTTCAAACCAACATTTCTTGATACATTCAAGAGTTTAAATTTTTCATCACATAGAGTCAAAGTGGTGTGAGTGTGATATCTGTAAGTGAGTAGTAGCTTGTTTTTCAGAGTGCGATAATTATGTAAAGACGTCACAGTTTCATGGTATCGTTATATTACTGTTATCATCATTATCAGGGACAGTGACTCTTAAGAGAATGAAACCAGAGGGATTTTACTTGAACTAATGCTTTATTTTATTGTTCAATGGAATTATTCAATACAAAGAAAACTCCTTGTTTAAAATAAAATCTGGAGATCTTCATCCAGTTCCAAGTTTTCACGCTTTTATGCTGTTTTTATTTTCAGACAGAATAAAGACATTAAAAAATATTTCATTTTCGTCAGTTCTATAGATGCACCTTTTCATCATTATTGTCTGTGTTTCTTTTGTCTTATACTCTTGGGTGTGTTTTCTGTTGTTGCATTTTTTAAATTATTTTTCATCTTTTTATGTCTTTTATAAATGATATAAACCACAAATAACCATTCAGGTTCATACATTTTTACTCAGGAACAAAAGTTATCCTTTAAAAAACTGAAGGTATTTATTACGATAATCATCTATGTCGACTGATTTTTATCACAATGACATTTTTTACCGATTGGTATGAATCAATCCCAGCCCTTCAGTCTGAACTCTGACCCCTCTGTGATTTTGGTTTTTAATCAATCTGTGATTTCTTCATGGTCCTTCACTCCATCATCAACCTCCTCTTTGTGGTTTTTGACTCGTTGGGTCTGAGGTATGGATTCTTCTCAAGCAACGTGGATTCTGTGCCTCTCCAGTCTTCCTCCAGACTCTGAGACCTTGATTTCCAAATGATCAAAAATGTACTTTCATCTGAAAAGAGGACTGGACTTTCCACAGTCAGTGATGATGTGAGCTGCCATGGCCTCTGCTGGTGTTGGTCCACTGTGTTTTCTGAAGTCCACAGTCAACGCAACCATCTACCAGGACATTTTAGAGCACTTCACGCGTCCTCCTGCTGACAAGCATTATGGAGATGCTGATTTCATTTTCCAGCAGGACCTGGCACCTGCCCACACTGCCAAAGGCCCCAAAGCTGCTTCAGTGACCATGGTGTTACTGTGCTTGATTGGCCAGCATAAGTGCTTGACTTCAAGTCAAGACGAAGATGAGAGACACCAGACCCAACACTGCAGATGACCTGAAGGCCGCTAACAAAGCAACCTGGGCTTTGCACTTCCACAGGCTGATGGCCTCCATGCCATGACGCTGAATGTAAAAGAAGGAACAACCAAGTACTGAGTACAGAGAAATGAATGTACTAATCAGAAGCCTGACATTTCTGTTTATAATATAATTTTTTAAATTGATTTGATGTAATATTAAATTTTTTTGAGACACTGAATTTGGGGTTTTCATTATCTCTAAGCCATAATCATCAACATTTCAAGAAATAAGGCTCGAAATATTTCACTCTATGTCTAATGAGTCCATATAATATATGGGTTTCACTTTCTGAAATGAGTGACAAAAAATATGGAACTTTTTTTACAATATTCATTTTTTTTTAAAAATGTACCTGTACATGAAATACTGCACTAATAGAACATTTCAGTTAGATTGAGGTAGACATTTATTCAGTATTTTACATTTTACACTAAACAAAAACAGAGACAACATGACTCTGAGCGGCATCCTCAGAAATAAACGGCAGTAGAATAGACGTGGACATGGCTCACATTTAGCCCTCACTGAGTAAAAACTTGATAAGCATGTGTGGACTTTGACGTGTTATCAGCTCCTTATGCCGCCATGAACACGACCTGACTGTAAATATTCAGTTCACAGAGGGTTTGTTTCCTGTTCATGTAATGAAAAATGCAACCACAGCTTTGTTTTATATGTAGGAGTGCATTATCGTTAAATTGAGGCTGGATCTCTTCGTAAATCAACACTCCTTCATGTTTCTCAGAGTTTTTAGCAGTGCAAATTACTTTTTATTTAGTTGTCATTTTTCTCAGTGAGAAACTATTTCCAAAAACTATGACAAAATTAATAAAACTAAAAATTAGTCAACAACATCAAAACACAACGAATATTAATAGTTTGTCAGAGTTTGACAAAACATGGCTGTTAAGGTGGACAAATGAATGAGGGTAATTTGACACATCATCTGGAGTCATGGTTCATTTGCTGAATTATTTATTTATTTATGTATTTATCAGTTCGTTGGCTTGTTGGTTTATTTATTGATTCCTTCAAGTTTTGTTTGTTTGGACTATTTGTTGATTTATTTGTTTGTTCGTTTGTTTGTTTGTCCATTGATTCATTTCTGTGCTTATTGCTTGATTTGTTTTTGAATGGTTTGTTTGTTTATTCATGGTATTTAGTCCATATTCTGACTTGACTATAATCATACTGAGCCACATATGTATCCTCATGTTCAAAACCTACTTCAACATGTCATATCCTTCCTATGAACAGTTGTGTATTTAACAGTTTTGACAGACGCATCAAAGCTCCTTAATTCACCACTGGAGAATTTACTGACAGATTTTAAGCTGTAGAATAAAGCCTCCAAATAAAATGTCATTTCAGATTTCTACCCAAAGCTCACTGACTTCAAATCAAGAGAACATGTTTCTGGATGTTCATACTCATTTTGTCCAGTTCATTGGAAGAACTTCCTGTGGAAACTAGAACTGAGCCAAAGTGAATGCTCTATGAGAAATGGAAATATTTAATGGATTAGGTTCTGCTGTGGTACACATTTGATTCATATTACCGGTTAGGTTAGGTTATTTTAATCAGCTTTTAATATTTTTAATTTTATACCTACAATGAGGAGAAAAAGGGCATAAGATGAATAAGCAGCTGATGATACTTTTTCTAGTAAATAACAGGTTTAATGTAGTGCTGTTAAACAATTACATTTTTTAATCAGCTTAATCACAAAGTTGCTGTAGATTAATTTTGAATGATCACGATTAAATATCAAATAAGCAAAGAGACTCAAGAAAGAAAGGAATATATCTGCACTCAACGGGTTTGTCCAATCCAAGCTGGGTGACGTGTTAGCTGAAGTGCTAACAGAATCCCCAACCAACATGTGCTTTGTGTTAATGTGGTATTTTAAGTTGGAAGTGCCTCGGTGAAAAGAAAACTCCTTCCTGCAGAGTGTGTCTAATACTTTATGTGGGTCGACTGTTCCGTCTGAATGTTTCTGCTCTTCCATCTTTATGGGCTGGTTCTGCTGCCTGTCACTACCGGATCAACTGCCCATTTGCACATGCGCGACACTAACTGTCCTTGGACAAACTGTCCCAAATGCGTTCGCAGAGATGTTCAGAGTCATTCTGTGCTGCAGATGAGTTAACTACATTAACATTTTTAATCAGATTAATCATGACGATGATTAATCTGCATTAATACATTCATTTTGACAGACCTAGTTTAATGTTAAAAGACACTTACAGTTGTAGGCTCAAAGGATGTATCATTTTTACTCAACTAACTTGGTATTTTTACAGTTCACTGTTCAGTCCAGTGTGATTTTAACACAGTATTTCAGTTTATTCTTTGTTCTTTGTACAGGCATTGGATACCAACATTCTAAGGAGACGATGCTGAAGATGATTCACAGCCTCTTATACATCAGTTATCGTTTCACAGGTAGGACTCATGAACATGCATGACATGCACCCCATGCCACACTGACTATCCATATAAGAACATCGAAAGTACAAAGAGAGGAAACTGGTCTGTGTTTCAGAGTCGGACACAAGAACATGAGCCTCACGGTGAATTCAGGTGAACCTTGTAAACTCAAGCTCAAAATGTTTAAAACGGGACAGTTTAACCCATAAAAACCCAGTGCTACTTTTGTGTTAGGTCCCAGATGAAGTTTTCTTTAGACTGAACCTTTCTTAAGGGATTTGTCACCATTTATTATGATATTATCCAGCGTATTTTATGTATTTTTTTGTATTTAATTCACTGATCATGTAGATATTCATTAAAGCTCAGATTAAAGTTGATGGTTATTCTATCAGAAACAGATCAAACTGAATAAACAGTGTCTTTTTCAGTCCAGTCTGTCCTGAACTGAACATAAACCCAGTGTG
>JAPQRP010015359.1:0-12299 GCA_037367295.1 Apogon hyalosoma
CATTCATTCAGGTTACTCACTATTTTATCCCACCCCCTCATACCAAGTTCATTCCAGATTCATACAGATTGCCAGTGACCCAGAAAATATGATTAGATTTTGGGAGAAGTAGGTCAAAGTTCACATTTTTATACATTATTAAAATCTTTTTTTTCCCCATTTACTTATAATGGGTGAAATTTCAAATGTCTATAAAAAGATCAATTTTCTTTCAATTTCCTTCAAACATGGCACATATATAGAAGCAAATGATATGACATCAGCACATGCATAGACTAGGTGACATCAGCTGGATCGATGCCAAAATAAGCTACCGTACATGTGAGGGGCGGGGCTTGTGCCTGGAACCACTTGATTAAAGGAAAGTTTGTAGATGTAAACATTTTCATTCTGTACTTTTACTTTTTTCTACTTTAAAACAAAGTTAATAATTGCTATTATTTATAGGTTATTATCTTATTATTTTACTGGCCTGACCCATTTGAGATCATATTGGTCTGAATGTGGAACCTGAACTACATGAGTGTGACAGTCCTGGTCTAGAATGAAGTCCTTGTATTTTACGTATCGATATAATATAACCTGTAAACATGTGGAGATGTCATAGGGAACACCAGGGCCTGGTGGGTCCACTGTAATAAAGGCTTGAGTATCTACGCAACCCAAGACCCCCAGAACCCAGTGGAATTTCCGAGACTGTTTGGACAACCTGAAGCAGATAAAGGAATGTCTCGACGAGGCTGGAGAATGGATGGGAGCGTGCATCACCAGGCTGTCGGAGAACCTCAACCAATCAACATTCCTGCACTACCAGCTTTTTTTTCCTCTTCTGTGGACGTCCTGTACACTATTTTCCAGGAACAAGATGTTTATGTAGCTTGTATTCACCGTCCACTTAAAATGTAAACCAGCTGTGGGAGCGAACAGATCTCCCCTTAAAGCTACAACAGCTGAAACTAAAGGAAAAGGAACATGAAACAGCTTCTGCTCTCAGAACAAAAGACTGAACATAAAGACGGAGTAGTCACATCTGACTGAACCTGATTGGTAATTACAGCTGTCAGTCACATGTTTAACCCTCCTACCTGTCAGAAAAAACCCTATAATTAGGCCAAAACCACACCCAAAAGGGGAGGTAGAGTCAGTCCATCAGTATTTGGACAGTAGTTGGATTTGTCATTGTCTGCTGTGTTTGTGTGTTGACATGTCTTTGGACTTCATACGGAAAATTCCAGTGAACGTCTACTAAATACAAAATCAACATCTGGAATCAAATCCTAGGAGTTGGTCCCAAAGTGCCTTCTATAGTCGCTTTTCCATTGGACGTCTGCGCAAATCTTTACCCATATTTACTAAATGTCAAAAAAACAGAAGTGCGTAATGTCAGGTTTTCCATTAAATCACAAATGCGATGATTTGTTTATTTATTATCGTGTCATGACACGAGAAGTCATTCCATAAACATGGAGACGAAGGTAAATCTGGTGTTGATTTACAGATATATTCATTATTCTTCTATATTCCCCCTCTATCTCCTACTAAATTAAAAATGATGTGGTTTCCTGGTGTGTCCACACATACACACACGTTTGGTTTAAACTCTTCTTTTCTTGTTGTAACATCTGTCAACATCATGTTTTTGTTTTTTTTTACATGACTCTAGGAAAAAGCTCTTTCCATTGCAGTTTTGTGTGAAAAACCATGTGTGCTAAGCCTGAAAAACCACCTCTTGCCAGCGCAAAAACTTTTAACTGAAAAACAAGAGTTTGGGTGAAATTGTCGTTTTTCCTTGAGGTAAATTTTTATGCACAAGTTATATTCACGCAGTTTGAGGGTCAATAGAAAAGCAACTACTGATAACTACCTGAAACAACTGAATTATATGTAATAATGTGCAACAACTGCAATATGTGCAATAAGTTCACGATCACAGGAATACAGGTGTGTATGTGCACGTGAGTCATGTGCATTATTCATTTTAACCTTGCCTTTATTTTACATTTTTACTTATTTTATCTGACTTCTATTTATTTTACTACTTACTATCAGATGTGAACTGTTTTACCCTGGCATTTGAATTTCATTGCATTTGTTATACATTGAAAATAAAGGGAATCTAATCTAAACTCACTGCTCCTAATGTGTGCTATATGCTAATTGCTAATGCTAGGTACTGCGTGTGTGCATTATGGGTAAATGCTGAGACTGAATTTCCCCGCAGGTATAATAAAGTGAGTTAACCTTCGACCTTTAGGCCACATCTGGACATGAAGCTGCTGGTCACTCAGTTAATTTTGAGCCTCTGAAATTGGCATAACTTTGGTTAAAATGGTTGAAATTCCTAAATGGTTAATGCAATATTTTTGTTAAACCATTTGAATTCAAGCTCCAGGTCCAGACTTTAATCACATCTGGATTGTTTGTTTCTAATCCTATGAGGTGGTGAACAGAGACGACATTAAAAAAAAATAAAAAATCACTGTCCAAATACTTCTAGACCTGGATGTAAAGTTCTTAATTTGGAGGCTTTACCCAGTGACGTAAACATCTATCAAACACTGCAGGTTTTAACTGAAAATCCAGGACAGAGGAACTTTCCATATTTTTGGGGGTGGATTCAGTTCAATCTGAATCTTCACCACTAGATGTCACTAAATATCACACAAAGCAGCTTTAACCGACAAAGAAGAAGAAACAGCCAAAATGTTTGGCTGTTTAAGGTCATTATTAACCATCTGGGTTCTTAAATGGTCATAAAAATGCTGTGTTTGCCTCAGTCAAATGACACCCATCAAAACTTTAACACCAAAAACACACTGATCTGAGGTAAAATTGATGCTCTGTCATAAAACAGGATGGTCTGATTAAATGGTGTAAACGTATTAAGTGCACATCAAGACACCTTGGCAGCTTCCTGACACTAATCTCATCACAGCTCAGGGGTGTTTTCTTTCATTTCAGTCAGAAAAACGTGTGGAAAAAGTCAAGAGGATACACCGTGTATGACAGACTAATTGGCTGCTTGTGTCTGGATGGTGTTTTTCCTGGAGCTTTTACAGGATAAAGAGCAGCTGGAGAAACAACAAAAGCTCAGGAACCAGGTCCAGCTCCAGTCCTTTAGACTTATCAGTCATCCAGAGACGACGGATTCAAACGTACATAATCCACACGGTCAGCGAGAACGTTACAGCAACGACCATCGACACGAGAACGACTGAAGAGACAACGAAGTAAATGTGTCGAAGGAAACAGGAAACTGGAGCTGTTCCTACCAACAGTGCATTTAGCAACACTACAAACACTAGGTCCACCCTGACGACAAAAGACACACCTAACCCTTAGATGCGTAAGTGGGTCAAAAGGACCCCAAAATGAGGTTGTGTTTTCAAATGTCTTTCTAATAAAAAGTAAAAAATATTCCATATTCCAGGTATTCCTCAAAAATATGTCACTGAAGTCATCGTATTGATCTTAAAATTTGAATGTTTGTTTTTGAAGCTTTCAGTGGTCTGGCTCCTCCCTATTTATCTGAGACTTTAACAGTTGACCGCCCCACCCAGCAGAGCCCTCCCATCATCCCCTCAGATGGTTCTGGAAGTCCCCAGGTCCCCACATAAACAGCGGGGTGTGGCTGCGTCCTGACCTGACCCGCTTCAAGTCCATAGACTGGGGATTGGTTTACAAGGACATAAAAGTGATCCGTGTTAGCGTACTGTGGCCATTCCATTCTCCTCTGTGGGGGTGGGTGGTCCTCAGATGACTGATGCTTTGTTTGTGGTCAGATCAAGTCAATTCAGTAAATGTATAAAAATGAGACCGAAAAGAATCCAGACTAATTCTTGGAGCTTTCGACAAAAGAACACGCTAACAAAGTCCAGGTTAAAGACACACCTGTTCAGACTGGTTCAGACATAGCACTGACACACTCCTAGGGTGTAAATCTGTGCTCTTTTCTGTCACTGTGTCTTATTGTCTTGTGCACTTTTATAGCATTTGATTAAACTGTTATCTTAGAATTCTAATCATGGTTTTAGATGTCAAGTACTTCGCTCTTCTTTGTGTTGCTGTGAAGTGCGATAGAAATAAACTTTTATTGACTGATTGAAATCATGCCATGTAAATTTTTGACCAACCAACATTTTATCGGTTTTATGGAGTTGTGGTTTTTGTATTACTACCCCAAGATTCATTTACCATGGAATTACAGCTGAACTTTTTTTTTTTTTTTTTAAATTGGGAAGCAGGTGCAAATCTATGTCACCGCAGACAAGAAATGTGCCAAGACAAGACATAACTCACAAAAATGAATAATAATAGATATGCATCGAACCACATGTACACACGTATACACATACTTAAGTGCATCATTACAATCAACAGCTATACCTAAAACAATAAAAGAAAAACACAAAACACCTGTGTATTTTATAGCCCCTTAGCCCTACTCACCCCCAACCCACAGATCCTTTTCTAAATTTCATGACATGCTGGATATTTCAAAAATACATAAAAAGACAAAATGATAATACAGAGTTCAATCATAGCTGGAGCTACATGGAGTGCCTCCTTCCTGCTTTGATAACATCTATTAAAGAATAAATCCGCTGATACACAGAGAGTGAGTGTGGAATTACATCTGAACCTTTGATTCATTTGACATTAAAACCAAAAGTGTAGACACCACGGACCGGGTGGTGTACACCTACGACCATCCAACACAAAGGTTTAGAAAACATTCTACAACTAACCACACATTTCAAACATAAAATCATTCTTTGGTGGACAAAAATACAATATATGATGATTTTTAACATGACAAAATGACAAATGTGGCATAAAAACACATTGATTTCAACACGGGTCATTTTGACCCGTTTATGGAGCGTGGAACGTCCAGATACTGGAGCATCTAAGGGTTTAATCACAAAATGTGCTTCCATGGCTGATGTGTGTGGTTTGTTAAATGTATGTGTTTCCTGTGTGAATTTCAACCAGCATTTAATGAAAAACAAACATATTCAGCACAAGCCACGAGGACCTGCAACATTTAAGCTGATTAAATAAACATGAGACGTCAGACGGCTTTTCATGTTAATTACTGAGACTCAGAGCCGGTCCTTTAACGGCTGCACAAAGACAGGAACCAACCACTGTTTGTGTCGTCGTATTAGTGAATCAAATGTGTTAAAAAGTACGTGAATAAAAGGAAAACAGGGAACCACAGCAGATACATTTGACAACTGGAAAGAACACTGTTACGACAAACGGAGTCGACTGTTGCCATCACAGAACAAACAGCCTAAGAGGAACGGAAGGGCACAGAAAACCAGCGGCATTATGGGATGGAGTCTGCGCTTGTTGGCTTCAATATTCACACCTAATTACTCACAGATGACAAGGAAAACGACTGATTTGGTGAAACAGGAGGCAGGGATGTTTAGGTGACTCTAGTGGGTCAGATTTAACTGGATTCTGTCGGTCAGTTAGTAAAGACTAGTCCGGTTCAAAAAGGGGGTCTGTTCCACTGAAAAACTAAACACAAACAGGACCAAAAATACATGTTACTACAGTTTTACTGAGTAAAATACTTTAGAAAAATTACACCTACTATATATCCAACGTGCAGTTGTACATTTATACAGAGTTTGAGTCTGTGACCACTTTTTGAGGCCGCTCTAATAAAGGGGTCAGGTCAAGTGAAAGTGAAGTTTCATCTTTCATTTCTCAAATGGGCTCATTTTTTACCTTAACCCTGTAAAGCCTGAACTATTCAATCATTGACAGAAAATTCCAGTTCTTTGACACTGGAGCATTTATTGGTCCTTCTGAACAACCACAGAAAATATTTTCAAATATCAATTTCCATGTATGAGTTTCAATTTTGTATTATATTTGATCCATCGGGTCTCAATGCTCAAATATGATTATTACTGAACAAACAAAAACATAATAGAACACAAACAACACAAAAACAAACAATTTTCCAGTTTGTACAAAATCTGGACATTGTAGACATGCTCCCTCCGTGAATGTCCACAAACTCCAGATTTCATACGAACTGGAAGATTTGTACAAACCCATTGTTTGTAAGAATCTTTGTGACCTCAGCATTATCACTACATCCTTGAAAATGACAACATCTGGTCTCAGAAAATGAAAAAAACTGCCGTTTTTGGTTTGTTTTTCCATTTCTGCCAAGTACTAACTTTATTTGTCGTTAGTAGAGAAAATGAAAATCAATCTGTTTTTTAAACTTGGTTGATCTGTTTTGACACCGAAAAAGAAAAAGGCCTTGAAATTCAATTGTAATTCTTCTATTTTAAAATGAGACTCAATTAAGCACTAGTTTTGCTGTTGTTTCTGAAAAGAAAATCCAATGACCAACAGATCCACGGACCGTTTTCTACTTCCTACTGTTTACATCCTTCTGTCTGTGTCATCTCCATCCCAGAAAACAGAGTTCGTCTGTAACGCTACATGTTAACAGTAAAAAAAAAAACAAATCCATCTAATATAATTCAGCGTTGTCTTTTCCATTTTAACCTCCTGCATGAATCCACTATGACACATTATTTTTGTTGCTATGGCTCTGATGTGAGGCTGGAGGCAGCAGGAACAGCAGCTCATCAGTATGAGGAACTGGATACGCTGGGACTTTTCCACCCTATGAAAGTGACTGAAGCTATGAGGAGTAAAGCGTGGTGTAATTCAGCTCAGATGCTTCCAAAGCCGTTAGCGCTGGAGGATTGAGTCTGGCACAAACACCGCCACCTTAAATGAACCTGCACAACAACACTGGGACTATAAAGAAGAAATATTTGATTGTTGACCTGCTCTAAACATTTTATCCTCCTGTTTAACTCTGGAGATGGAGGTGATCAGTGGTTGTTTCTCTGCCTGTAGTAATTCTTATTTGGGACTAATGCGATATTGATTGTACAAAGATCACCTGGCAGCACAATAAAAGCTAATCTCCAGGCGTTCGGCGCCACGTCTCATACATTACCAACAAAGACATATGTAGGCGCTCTATGAATCCCACTACGCTCATTTTCCTCACACAATTCAACTCAAATCAAACAAGTTCCGGCATCAAACACGCTGTGCCAGGTTATGTTGGCAAATACGATGTAGGACGAACCAGCTGGTTCTGAAGACAGGGTTCCTACACATTTGAAATTTCTAAATTCCATACTTTTTCCAGACCCTAATTTCCAGATGTCTTGGTAAAATAATTCCATCCAGCCAACCAGTCTGTAGATGTGGACTGATGAGCCAGTCGTCAGAATTTCCATCGACCCATTCTGAGTTCTGCCATCGATCGTACAGGCCTGTTGAATATCTGCTCACCAACAGAGTGTGGACGTCACCTGTCTGTCAAAGCAGCAGTGAAATGTGACGACACCTGGGAGGGGCTTAAAATGGGTTGGAGGAGGATAAGAACAAAAGGCGGGGCATTCAACTGTCAATCTGCCCAAATGTTTTCGGGAGGCAGAGCCGACTGTATGTGCTCTCACACAAACATTTGAGCTGTGCTAGCAAGAGCCTTAAAAAAAAAAAAAAAAAAAAATCCATCCATTACTTTTTTAGATAATCATGATTTAATGTTTTAGAAAATATTACAATGGGAACAGTCTGGAAACAGGAGTATTTTTACATACATTTGTTTCAATTTTCCATATTTTTTCAGACCTGGAAATTTAAGAGTCAAATTCCATACTTTTCCATACTTGCGTAGGAACCCTGTGAAGTACACAGACTCACAACGCTGTTTACCTCCCACTCACCATGAACTGATGACCTTTTCCCATCAGAGACACAAAATCTCACCTCAAAACATAAGAGATCAAGAGACGTAAAGGATGGAGGATGAGGATGAAGCTTCTAGAAATAGGATCAATGTCCCTGTACGTCAGCGTCATGTTCTATCACAATCAATAACAAGCCGAGATCTCCACAGGGTCTAAAGTCCACCAGGCCTGAGTTCAGAGACGAACACCGACACAGTCATAACCACACCAGCATTAGCATTAGCATTAGCATGCGCCACACAGATGAACATGAAAACAGGTCTGTTCAAGTAGAAAACAGAAAAACAGGACCAGTGTCCCTGTACGTCAGCATCATGTTCTATCAGAATCAGTACCAGTTGAATGTGTGAGGTTGTCAGGTTCTGTGTCTATGTTAGAGTTCTGTGGTGATGCAGGAGATCAAGCTCCCATTAAGGTAAGATATGGCTTTATTTATCCCATCGTAAGGAAATTTCAGTTAACAGCAGCAACATACAGCTAGCAAGTACAGAAAAAAAGGGTCACTGAGAACTGGGTGGTATTTTCACTAGAGGAGAACTCAATTAATTCAACCTAAGTCCATTTATGACTTCTATCAGAGATCAATAAGAACTAGACTGATATCTGGAACCATTTCTATGTTATAAGCATCAAAGTACGGACCATTAGAAGTAAAGACACATTTTAATATGTCTAAAATTTGTCCAAAATTCAAAAATCTAAATGTCTCAAAATGGTGAACAAACTTTGTAGACATTTTCCTAAAGATAAATAAAAATGTAAATGAATCCAAGCTGTAGTTTGATCTGAGAAGATGCCCATGGCCTATCAGCTGGTGAAAAAAAACCAAGGATAAAAGAGGATGAAAACAGCCAAACTTTCATCAAGCTCACAGTTGATTTTACAGTTGAACCATTGTGAGTGGGTTTTATGGCCCGTGTGGCGCTCAGATGGTGGACGAGAGGACTCAAGATCTACTGTGAACCAGAAGACCTCGAAAAGACTGAAGAGTGGCCTTTAGTGGATTTACATACAGATAAATAATCCATCAGGTCAAGGAAAGAGACAGAAAACTCAAATTAAAACAAGTCCTTAGTCAATTATTTAGAGAACAGTCTGGTTATCTTCTATTGTGCTGTCCGTCATTAGTTACAACACGATCTACAGACTCGACTATCAGATTTAGTGAATAAAAATCTGAGTTTGTGTCACATTTATTTGAGCTTCGGACTCTTAACATTAAAGAAGAAAAGTAGAAAGATGCTGAAGATGCAATGACATATTGAAGTACTGGACGATAAAACTTCTACAGGAGTTTAACCACAGAAGAAGAAGAAAACAGCACAACAGAACAGAGTGAATTCAACTGACCTTCATCTTCACCAACAGAACTCACACCCAGCTCTTGATGATTTAACACTAAAACCTCATTTCCTGTCATTCATTTGTCCCACACCGTCCAGAGCCCAGAGCCTCGACTCCATCTGAACTGTCGTCGTTTCATTCTGACGGTGAACACGCATCTGCACCAGTGACGTCACATGGACTGTGTTGGACTCCAGCCGTCGTCTGAATGTGTTTGGATTCAAACACAAACTGGAAATGACCACAGACTGTTCAGGCTGGTTACATCTGTGTGTAAAACTGAAGGGTTCAATCTACTGACAGATGATTAAAAGTGACCTTTTAGCCCTGAACATGTGTTCGATGAATCCTTGTGGTTTAACATGAAGTTGAATTTATATCAAACCTGAAGCAGAACACTGGACTCCATCCTCTCAGAACTTGGCGGAGCCTCTTTGTTGTCCATTGTTGTCTAAATGCTGTTCTTTTGGTGTTTTCTGTGTGGTGGAGCCGGAACAACCACAGCAGACGGAACAACAGACTCCTGGGATTTGTGGAGAAACCGAACAGAGATGCTTGATTTCACTCAAGCTGTGGCTTTGGAGCAAAAGCTCTCCCTCCCTTCACTGTTCTACCGTTCTCATTCTTCTCTCTGTTCTTGTTCTGCTTGTTCTCCTTCTCCCCGTTTTCCATCCTCTCCCTCCCATCCCTGTTCTCCATGTTCTTGTTCTCCTTGTTCTCCATCCTCTCCCTCCCATCCCTGTTCTCCATGTTCTTCATCCTCTCCCTCCCATCCCTGTTCTCCATACTCTCCCTCCCATCCCTGTTCTCCATGTTCTTCATCCTCTCCCTCCCATCCCTGTTCTCCATGTTCTTGTTCTCCTTGTTCTTCATCCCCTCCTTTCATCCCTGTTTTCCATGTTCTTGTTCTCCTTGTTTTCCATCCTCTCCCTCCCATCCCTGTTCTCCATGTTCTTGTTCTCCTTGTTCTTCATCCCCTCCTTTCATCCCTGTTTTCCATGTTCTTGTTCTCCTTGTTTTCCATCCCCTCCCTCCCATCCCTGTTCTCCATGTTCTTGTTCTCCATCCCCTCCCTTCCACCTCTGTTCTTGCTCTCCCTCCTCTCCCTGTTCTCCCTACACCTCTAGGATCCACAACTCTAATCTGTCTCGGGGACAGAGTGCATTGTGGGTACTGTCTTCAGGGCTTCTCGCTGCCAACAGGATCAGTGTTTCCAGAAGGACAAACTTGTTGAAACCAGTTGGTTCCACGTGCTTGTGTTCCTCCACCGGTGTTTGTTCGGGTTAGGGACTCAGCGGCTCTTCAACCAACCGTTGGCTGTTGGATAACTCTGCGGCCTCAGCCTCCACTACTGCTACAGTCACTTGTTTGCGCTCTGATCACTAGGCTGGAGGCGATTCTGTTCGTATTATCACGACTCGCGGATCCTAAAGCGCTGATCCGTACTGAGCATGTGCACAGCCTTCAGATCAGCCCACGTGTACATGAAGAGTCGTCGAAGCCCCGTGGCGTCGCCCTCCCTTCTATCAGTCGTCTGCTCTCCAGACCAATGACGTGATGGTTCTGTTGGGACGCCGTGGCTTCAGACAGAATGGTGCAGGTTGCTTAGCAACTGGGTACAGAAAGAAGATCATTAAACTGCACTGATGCTCATTCAGTCCTTCGTTATGTATCTGAGAACTTGTTGCTATGACCTGCAGTAGATTTAGAATGTTCATTTGGTTTAACTTGGACGTCTGTGAAATCCACGGCAGCGTGTAAAAGGTGCTAATGATGTGTGATCTGAACCGCTCACTTCACATCATTCACACAGCAACGATAATTAAAGAAAATCCATAAATGATGAGTGGACGCTGAAGCGGTGAAAGAGCAGCTCCGTCCAGGCCAATTAAAAACCCTCTTTTCCTCCCAAGACTTAAAAACACAACATCTAAACGTTCCATCTGTGATCAATTATTAAAATCGTTTTTCATTTGATGGCGTTAAAGCTCAAAGTGTAAGAGGAGATCACAGAGGTTCCTTCTGTTGGTAATAGGACGCTGTCCGCGTCCGCAGTGGAGGAGACAGATGCTTAAAGGCGACGGCGTGGATCTGCCACCGCTCATTCAGACCTGCTCAGGCACATTCAGACCAGGATCACACCAATGAAACGCTCTGCAGCTCCGATCATTCAGGAACGACCGAGGGGTTTATTTTGGCTCAAAAATGCATCTTCCTCTTATGACTGTCCTCCTGAGACCCAGGGAAGTAAACGTTTGGGCTTTTTTACTTTAAAGAACTGCTTTGACTGGAAACAGAATGATGCAACAGTTTTTTTCAGACATTTTTATTTGATTAGGTTTTTGGACAGAATGTCTTTTACAGTGTACAGCTGTTTAAGATCAGAATGCATTACTGGCTTATTGTTTACTTGGGTTCCCTTTGGAGATGTGATGACCATTTAGGTTACATAAATGCAGAAAATGACAAACTTCTATTGAATTCAAGCACCGCTACACTTTCAGCAATAACATGTTTCCCTATTGACTCTATAAACCTCCAATAAACCATTAACTACACATTAGAGGAATCTACAGAATACACAGAACCAACAAAAACTACTTCAACCTCAACTTCATGAAACATTATGAGCAAAAATGGTCACTAATGGAGTTCTTGCATCAGACACACAATGACCACTTTTATTTTAAAGCCAAGGATCCGTTCAGATGTGGCCCAAATCCCATTTTTGTGTCCATATGTGACCTGTATCCGATCTGTTCCAGACCGTCTGAACAGCACTAATCCCACCCAGACCACTTTCATATGTGGTCCTAAATCCGATAAGGGAAACCTGACTTTCTTACTGACAGAATAAGGCGCAGAGGTCTACAACAGAATCATGGCAAACACAGGTCACCATGGGTCACCTTCAACTTCCAAAAACCAATCAACTGAAAAATTCTCTCTTTTCCAGTTCCTCCAGTCGATGGAATAATTTACCTTCATACATCAAACACACCAGAGGATGAAAAAGAAGATGAAGAGGAAGAAGAAAAAGAGAAGAATATGAAGAAGAAAATGAATAAATAATAATAATAATAATAATAATAATAATAGGATTCCAACTGTCCTCGATCACGTCCATCCTGTTGGACCGGACCG
>JAPQRP010015505.1:0-16180 GCA_037367295.1 Apogon hyalosoma
ACACACACAGACACCTACACACACACACATATACACACACACACACACACACACACACACACACACACACACAGAGTAGGGTTTTTCAAAATAAAAGCTTTCTTAAAAATGCAAAAGTATGAGTATTAATAACTGATTAAAACTGATTCTCTCTCTCAAACTCCCTCAATCACTTACACACAAACACACACACTCACAGTTAGGTTTTTCAAAATAATAGCTTTCTTAAAAATGCAAAGTCACACAAACACACACACACACTCACACAAACACACTGAGTGAGCTTTTTCAAAATAAAAGTTTTATTAAAATTTCTAAATTGAGAGTATTATAACTGATTAAAACTGATTCTCTCTCTCTCTCTCTCTCACTCACTCACAAACACACGTACACACAGAGTAGGTTTTTTCAAAATAAAAGCCTTAGTAAAAAATGCTAAAACACATATATAAAACTGCCAAAAAAAAAACAAAAAAAACCAATAACTGGTGGAGGGAGGTGTGACAGGTAATGGGTGGTGGCGTGGGAGGTGGAACCCGGCCAGAGCGCAAGGTCCAACTAATGCTGCTTGCAGCTTTAATTAATAACTGTAACTGTTTAATTAGTAATTGTAATTTATACTGTATATTACTCACAACAATGGCATTTATTAAAAAACAAACAAACATGCAAAGCAGAGGCTGCTGTCAATTTACAGGAGTTAATTTCTGTGAACCAGCATGAGCAACTCCAAGGCCTGAAACTGATATATCCTTAGACAAAACAGTTATGTGGTACTAGTTATACAGAACCACTGTTCGTACAGCATATAGTCAGGTTTTCATCCAAATCTATAACAAGTTTCAACCAAAACCTATTTAATGTTAACATTTACATCTTTATATCATTGTAATGTAGTGTTATTGACAATACATTACAATCATACCCTATGCCTATATCAAGTTCGAACTTATTACATTCTGTTTATATGAAGATTTGACCAAAAGTTCTAAAGACAATGCTAATTTGTATTTCTGACTGTGTGAATGTTATCATCATATAATTTTTTTCATTAAATCTGTTTTCATTGCACGTATTTACATTTCTATTAAAAACAACTGAATTAACCTTCAACTCATTTTCTGATTTTCCAACTTATTATATACAGCTCATCAACATAGTGATTCAACAATAATAAAATAATTTCACTAGGACACTGTCCCTTGCACATCAGATGAGAAAAAATGCTCAGCCTGAGTCACACCAAAGTCAGGCCAAACTGGGCACCCAGCTTGACACTCAGTTAATTAGAGAATATTGATTTCTTAGCTTCTTCTTCTCTTCCTGTCCAGTTGTTTTACCACCTTCCTTCTATTTAATCCTTCCAAATCCAAACAAGTTCAGCTGAACACACACTGATTTTATTTATTTTATGCTGTCACATTTTTTTTCATTTTAACACACCCTATCGACTTGGCCAAGGTCTGTTTGTGTCAATATAAAACAGCACAACAGTAATCTGAGATCTCAGTGCCTGGTTACAAATACTGTATGTTCAGATTGTGATGCTTATCTCTCGGCAGTCCGGCAGTGAGGGAAAAGGACCTGTTGCCTTTGCGCTCTTTGGAGCATCAGAACCCCCCGAGGCCATGCAGTAAGCCCCCCAGTGGGAAAACGGCCCCCAGGAAAGAACCTCGCAGTGCTACCAACTCAAACACAGTTACTGCACCAGCTGTGCCTCAGCAAGCCCCTGTTCCAGTACCTGCTGTAAGTGTAAACCAGGTTAGTTTTTACAGCTGCAGTACGTGTGTGTTTATGGTGGGCAAACACACCAGTATTACCAATGACATTATAAGCAATATAACTGAATTACCCAAGTAGCCCTGAAAAGTTTTCCTTTTTTCTTCAGACACAGTCCAGCATAAGTGTGACCGTAGTACCTGCATGATCTGTCAAAGTCATAAAATTCCTCTGCTTAAAAACTGTATTATTACAGACTATTATGGCTTAATACTGACTGCTTTTATTAAAATATAGAGTAAGAGAGGGTGTCAAACATACAGAGGTACCACTGCCCATCCTCTTACCCAATAATCCATTACAAAACTGTGGTTTTATTATGATTGGGTAGTTTGAAGGAGAAAGTAAGTAAGAAGAGGAGAGCAGAAATGCAGTGGATGGAAAAGGACTGATGGGCAGGTAAATATTTAGAATGATTATATATGTAAAAAAATAGGATCATAGCCCTCAACAAATCTTATTTCTGACAAAGGGAAAATAGAAAATGTGGCATTTCTTGTCATATTACTTACATTTAATAGACCAAATTTATTCTGTGTAGCCAATGTGTTTTGTGCTGTAATATGTAAGACTTCCATATTAAAACAACTAGGCATGTTTTGTTAACAAGTTATATATTTAATTATATTTAAGGGGCTTCATTTTCAAATTGTGGCCAACTATGTGATATTATTACCAGTCAAAAGTTTTGACTCACCTTCTCATTTAAATGGCATGAGATGGACCACAGACGGCCAACAAGTGCTCAGCATCACTGGGAACTCCTTCAAGATTGTTAGAAAACGTTTCAGGTGACTACCTCATGAAGCTCATTGAGAGAAGGCCAAGAATGTGCAAAGCAGTAATAAAAGCAAAATATGTCTATTTTGGAAAATATAAAATATGCTTTGAGTTATGTCACACATTTTTTTACCTACATAATTCTATATGTGTTCATTCATACTTGTGATACCTTCGGTGAGAATCTACAATGTAAATAGTCATGAAAATAGAGAAAAACCAGGTGAGTCCAAACTTTTTATTGGTAGTGTAGAATTAACGTGATGTATTTTGTCACATGTATTCTACCAGATGTTGATGAATTGAGGAAAGGCTCTGATGTTGAATCTCAAAACAATTATCTAAAGGTAATATTTGCCCTTGGTGCAAAAAAGTTGTGTTTTGCTAAAAATAACCTGACCTTAACCTGTAAATCCACATCAGAGCACACATCTGCAGCCACTGCTGTAGGTGTTGTAAGGAGTCTTGATCAGCTGCCAGCCTTAGCTGTGCACAACAGCTGACCAGACAGCTAATGTTATCATTCAAGAAGCAGAGACCTTTCCAGAGAAATGTGGATAAGAAAGGAGAAGCCCAAGAAAGGAGAAGTTTTTGCCAGCAGTGTAAATAAACCCTTTTAACAGTCATCTTTTTTTTTTTTAACAAAACAGAACATGGCTTGTATTGAGAATGGTTTTTACAGATGGTAAAAAAAATCTGAAACAAATCCCAAGCGAGTGGCTTTTACACACAACAAGAAACATTAGTGGTGGTGTGTTTGTTTTTTGTTTTTTTTTTGTTGCATCTGCCTCTAAGGTTGTTGTCTCATGTTGATGGTGCAAACACAATGGTAAAGTTCATTTTCAAATCGATCACTGCACCTGTAAAACTAACCATTCAATGCCTATGGGGTTATTCGGATTGGAAAGAAGATAAGACCAGAGATGCAGGTGTGTCTCTGCTTAGCCACCAAAAAAAATGGAAGCAATCATTAAGTATTCATTATGTATTTAAAGCCTCATCCAGTGTATTCCTCTGCAGCCTCAACCTCCTTTATTGTCTGAATACTGTCCAGACATGTAAATGAGGCATGAAGTAACACTGGGTCAGTTGCTGCTTCTACTTGATGAACGTGAACACTGTGATTTAAGACGATTCAATCCCAGTTACAATACTGTCATGTCATTCAAAACAATGAATCTTTTGGATGAGTGAATCGAACTTCTTGAAATAATTTGCAGAGCCTAAGGCCATTCTTCTCTTCGAGCTAACAGTTAACATAGTCGGGAGTTTGCACAAGCTCATCACCATATAATTTCTCATGCGGTTACACTTACAAAGCCATATGAACATAAACCTCCACATTCCCTGTTGTTTTAACCAACTTCCCCGGTAAATGCTGTCAATCTGAACCATATGAGAGTAGAGTGAACAGATGCATATGGCACGGAACAGTCCATATTCACTGATTTGTTCACCAAACATACTACACAGTGAACGTGAGCCCTGAGTCAGCTGGAACCACACCAAGCAAGCTTATGAGCAATGTTCTTTTAAGGACTGTGAAAAGACATGATAACATTACAAAGCAGTAAATGTTTTAATGTTCCAACATCAATGTTGTTATGATGTCTATAATGAAACACAAGTCAAAGGACATTTTGACAGACAGACAGACAGACCAACCGACAGACAGACACACAGACACATAATTCATCCCAAACTGGGAAATTGTACTGCAGCTTGACAGACAACAAAAATACAATATAACATTAACATAAAATACAAGAGCAAACACACTATACATAATAAATTACAAGTATAAAAAAACAAAAATGGTAGAAAAACAGTAAGGTGCAACAATAAACTAAAATGCACAAAGTAAAATGGGATTGTTCAGTAATATTGACACTAAACTGCATAGTGGAAATATGTTTATGACTGGGTTTGAATATCAGGCGAGTTTATTGTACAGTGAAATGGCATGTGGCAGGAAAGATTTCTTGTATCTGTTCGACAGTGGAGTTGTAATAGTCTTTTTGACAATGTGCTCCATTGTCTGTCTAGTGTGATGGAGAGGATGCTTGTAATTGTCTATGATGGAGACCAGTTTCTTGAGCGTCCTCCTCTCCACCATGGTCACAATATTGTCCAGCCTCAGACCGATTGCAGAGCCAGCCTTCTTGATGATTTTATCAAGGTGTCGCTGGCTCTGATGCTGCTACCCCAACAAACAGCTGCAGAGAAGATGGCGCTAGCCACAACAGACTGATAGAATATCTCCAGCATCTTGGTGCATACACCGAAAGCTCTAAGTTTCCTCAGAAAATAGAGTCTGCTCATCCCCTTCTTGTATACAACCTCTGTGTTGGATTTCCAGTCCAGTTTGTTGCTGATCACCACCCCCCCACCCACACTCCTCCACAGTCTCTCCCCTGGTTGGTAGTGGCTGTGAAGGTGTCCTCTTCTTCCTGAAGTCAATCACTGTCTCCCTGGTCATGTTGACGTTGAGCCTCAGGTGATTCTGTTCAGTCCACTCCACAAAGATTTCTACCAGTTTCCCATACTCCTCCTCCTCTCCATCTGTTAGGGTGTTTTCACACTGGGTATCCAGATCTGTGCCATACCTGGATATGCTCACACCTTTCCCACAGATGTCGCATTAACAAGCATGTACTGCGGCCCGTGCCCAAGTACGAGTGGGTGTTGCAGGGCCAAAACAGTAGGTAGCTGTGTGGAAAGAATTCTGTTGCTATCCAACAAATGTGGAAGTCAGAAGAAGACAAACCTTTACATCAGTGTTTTTCAACACCGTGGAGCTCCCAGCCACACTTCCTGCTCAGACTCCGGGGAAGAAGAAGATCAACTGGACTCCATCCCTGGCCTGACCAAAGGACATACCCGGGTGGTCACTCATCAAGAACTGGAGCGGCATCTGGACGCCTACCCTGAGTGTCAAACTGGGGTCCATCCACCTAGGGAGCTGCATCTCCAGGCGCAGTCCGGTGGGGGAGTCTGAGCTCGAAAGATGGCAAAGGGGACTGGGCCAGAGGAGGCAAACTGGCAGGAAAGCTCTCCTTCTGAGCAAAGCCTCCCCAGGGAAGGCAGCCAAAGGAGCTGGCAGGCAGAGAAGGACCCTTGGCTCCTCTGTAGACAAGGACCAGCTGTCCCTGGGTGTGGAGGTTGGGGAAAGCAGCATCTCCCACAGTGAGGAGTGGTTGGTCATGTCAGTGGACAGCAGGGACCCCCCAGCTACATGCCATTTTCACCTGTGGCCCTCCCTGTCCTCCATACCGAGGGACAGCCATCCTTGTCCATGGAGGAGGGTCTGGGGCATGGCCCACAGTCTCATTCAGTCTCTAAGTAGCTTTTCTATGTCCGGCCCTCTGGGCTACTGCTCCGGGACTTGGTGTCGCTGCTCACACCATCCGTGGACAGTTTGTTCTTGTCGGAGGCACAGTCTGATAGCTCAGAGCTGCTGTCGATGAGGGACAACTTCCCGGGGGTGCATCTGGAGTCTTTGGACAGGTCATCGGATCCCATACTAGTGTCTGACACCTTCCTCCACCCACCAGCTCCTTTGGCCGCCTTCCCTGCAGAGGCTTTGCTCATTGCAGCCACAGAGCAGAGCTTCCCTGCCGGTCTCTTCTGGCCTATCCCCTTTGCGCTCAGACCCCCCACCGGACTGTGCCTGGAGCAGATGAGACTTTTGCTTACTGAAAGATGTTACTGAGAGCAGAAACTGTTGTGATTGGTCCAATCAAGCAACCAATCAAAACACGGATTAGGTGGCGGTGTCCGGAGCAGCAGCCAGTGCTTCCTGTTGGTGGCTCTTCACAGACTGTAGATCTGTCCTTTTGTTGTTGTTCCTCAGTGAGTTTTGTTTCTGCTCCCGGTCTCAGCCCAAACGGAATGAATGACAAAAATAAAGGAACTTCCTGACTCATCTCTTCTTCACCTTGCCCAAGGAATGGAGACTCCATCTCTCTGAGCATGAAGGACGGCAAAGGGGACCAGACCAGAGGAGGACAGCACAATCAGTTGTTCATGCGTGTAAACAATGCCTTCTCTGCTGGCCGCATAGTTCTCCATTACAAAGAGTAATAAAAGTAACAGGAGAACCAGGAGAAAAGTCACAAAACTTAGTCCAGCCATTGTCACAATGTTTCTAAACAAAATGACCGCTTGTATCTGGAATCTTGTCCTTTTGATCATGACCCAAAGCTCATGACCATAGGTTAAAGTGGGAATGTAGATTGACCAGTAAATCGAGAGCTTCACCTTTCAGCTCAGCTCCTTTTTTACCACGACAGACCATTACAACAAGTGCATCACTACAGACGCTTCACCGATATGCCTGTCAATCACATGTTCCATCATTCCCTCACTCATGAACAAGACTCCAAGATACTTATACTCCTCCACTTGGGGAAAGGCCTCTACACCAACCTGGAGAAGGCAGGCCACCTTTTTCAAGTCAAGAACCACAGCCTCAGATTTGGAGGTGCTGATCCTCTTGCCACTCACTTCGCACTCTGCTGCAAACTGCCCCAGTGCATACTGAAGGTTCAGGTTCAATGAGGCCAACAGGACAACATCATCCATAAAAAGCAGTGATGAAATCCTGTGGTCCCCAAACTGGACCCCCTCCAGCCCCTGGCTGCACCTAGAAATTCTGCTCATAAAGATTATGAACAGAACCGCTGACAAAGGGCAGCCCTGCCAAAGTACAACATGCGCCTGGAACAGGTCTGACTTACTGCTGGCAATGCAAACCAAGCTCCTACTGTGGTCATACAGGGACTGGACAGCCCTTAGCAAAGGGCCTGGACCCCCATACTCCTGAAGCATCCCTTACAAGATACCATGAGGGATACAGTCGAATGCCTTCTCCAAATCCACAAAACACATGTGGACTGGTTGGGTGAACTCTCATGAACCCTTGAGCACCCGGTGTAGAGCTGGTCCACTGTTCTGCGAACGGGACAAAAACCGCATCGTTCCTCCTGAATCCGAGGTTTGACTATGCTACATTAAATTTTTAAAAAAGTTATTTTGTTCTGTTGTGATAATGGATTAATTATGTCAAGATAGCAAAGCTTGTTCTGTTGAAATAAGGGGATTAATTAACTCATCATGTGACAACAAGCTGTGTTATTTTGAGCTTGAGCTTTAGATAACAGCAAAACTGAAAGCACAACCACTCTGTTATTTTCAATATTGATTGTACAAATGTGTATTGATAAGTAGATCAAAATAGGCACAAACAATTGTAAAGTTGACTTGTATTTGTGTGATGTTTGGCAGCAACTACAGTTTTTGTGAACTGAGGCTACATTTTTATTTGGAGGTCTTACTGCTAAATTGTGGCTATCAAGCCTGATTATAACTGCCTAATTATTTTTTAAAAATCAATATAGGATGTTTAATACATTTTAATTTGCATGTGACTCAAACTGTCTGCTTAACTGCGTGACAGTGACAGTCAAACATGTTTCATTTCACTTCACAGATTAGTAGAACAAGCTGACAAGTCATGCTGCCTGCTTTGCATAATCTTATCACATGCACTAATATATTCTTGGTTTTACTAATTATGATTTTTGTCTACTGCCAGGTTATTTGTAGAAGCTAAAAACAGATTTTAACCTCATACATTTTAACATACACTCTTTGATTTAATTTTCACTCTGGGTTAACATTGTAACAGAAAAGTAAAGGTTTTTAAAGGTAATATGTAGTGTCTGTGGCTAAAATGTACCTGAAACACAACCTAAACTACATAATTTCAGACATGGCTCAAATATAAACCTAACCATTTTAAATTATCAGTTTTAAGTTTTACAATGTGTGTATATAATACACAGATTGTATATAATACAAGCTGGGTTATATTTATTTTACTCACATGATCCTCATTCCTCATAGGCTGTTATGTTAAGAATTGGAAGACGGATTGCTTATTAACCTCTCCCTGAGTAATTGCCAACTCACATAAGGGTTAGAGTTACATTTAAGCCACGTTTCAACTGTTGTAGGTTAGGTTGTGTTTTAGCCGCATGCAAAACACAGAACCTGACAAATTATCCTTTCTAAATGAAGTCTAAAGACATTGAGGCCATGACTAAAAGAACAAGACAAAAGTGTGAAATATTTGAGGGTGAATATTGAGTATATCAGAAGATTCAAATATGTCTGTGCCAGACCTTTCAGAAGTATAGTAATAGTAAATAATAGAGAATGGATTCAACATCATCTAGATCCTTTTCTGTAGCCTGTGTGTCCCCAGTCTGTTTGATCCAGCATTCTCTTTTCCCCCGGGTCTATGCCCATGTAGAAGTGTCCAGGTTAAAAGACACACAATGCAAACAGCATTTAATTCATATGATACTACACACTGCTCTCTATCCTGACAGTCTGGTTGTTTGTTAATGCTTCTCTACAGATTGTTCTTCAATTCATTATCTTTATCATGTTTCTCTTTCATACTACAATGAATGTAACCACAAATCAACAAGTCCAGCTCCTCACTCTTGTTGTCACATGAAGTCTGGCTCACACAAATGACTGACTGATTGCTTTGTTTGTATGGTGAATAAACCTTTTTGCAAAAAATAAATGCACAAAATGAAATGTTGCTTTTTTTTGGCTGTAAAATATCTACATCTTGTGTAAAAGCACGAATACAGTTGTTCAAAAACATACTGATGTGGGAATTAATCACATACAAGAAAAGCATCCCTAATGAGTAAGGGGATGTATTTCAGCCTTACACTTCTTCTATTAACAGCCTACCCTATCTGACACATGTATGGAGTCATCAAGAACCTAACGCTGTGTGGTTTGTTCAGGGTCCAAGATGATGTCCAAACATGATACTCAATGTTCTCCCCTTTTTCTTTTGTCATTTGTAATTTCAACCAGGATAAGAGGAAACACAGAGGTCCCAGCAGCAGAATCACACCCAAATCCAGAGAATTCATTGAAACAGATTCTTCCTCCTCCTCCTCCTCCTCAGAGTGCCAGTCAGACTCAGAGGAAGCCATCAAAATTCCAACACTGCCATCACAGGAAACTCATACACCAATTAACACGCAACCTCTGTCCAGCATGCACATACACACACCTCTCCTCCCATGCCTTAGCTCTGCTGGCAGCACAAGGAGTCTGGGAACATTTGGAGGGAAGGGGCTCCGAGGCAAAGACAGTAGCAACAGTAGTAATGGTAGCATTAGCAGTGGAAGTAATGTTAACTGTAGTAGCTGTACCTCTCTAAGTATCACCAACCTAAGTGGTTCATTTGGTACTTCTGTTCCTGATCCTGGAGGGTTAGGGGGGCAGTGCAAGGACCTGGAGCCCATGTCACCACCCTCCAATATGGAGCATGAAATTCCACTTTCCCCCTTGAGGGAGTACCAAGAGATGCAGAGTTTATGGGTGAAAATTGACCTGAATTTGCTCAGCAGGGTCCCTGGCCAGGGTTTGGGAGAGAGATCCAGGATAGGAATCAGGGAGAGGCATGGGACTGAAGGAAGAGATAGATATGGGGACAGAGAGAGGATAGGGGTGACTGAAAGAGAAAGACAAAAGCAAGAAGAGAGAGAATGGCCAGTGCTAAAAGAGAGACAAAAGATAACCAAAGGGGAGAGACAGGAGGAAGAAAATGAACAATTAGGACATGACCGAGACCAGCAAGGAGACAGGTTAGCAGAGAGGGCAAGGCAGATGGACAGAGATGACAAAGACAGATGTGGGCTCAGGGAGAGGGATAGGACAACAGTGAGAGACAGGGAGAAATTGTGTCAAGGTTTAGGAGTCCTGGACCACCCCCCTGTACAAGAACAGGGTAATCCAAAGTTGGCCAGGCGAATGGAGAGAAATAACGGAGGCAGACACAGGAGGCAGGCAGCTAGCAACATGGTGGTCCCAACAGAAAAACACACCAGCAAGAGCAAACGGAAACACAAGGTGAGATGCCCCACTTCACCTTCCTCACCTTTCTACTGAAATATAACTTTAGGTGCCAAGCACTCTGTTATTTGTTCTTTTCTTATAATTGTCTGCTCTGCATATTCACATAGTCTCCCTTCGAAACTCAAACCAGGTGTTTGTGTTCTTAGTTGGACCACACTGACTCATCAGTCAACAGCAGTAAGAAGCTGCGATTGGACAAAGACTGCCAGCTCCTTCCACCCTGCATCTCCCCAATACACAATCAAAAGACTACCACTACAGAGTAAGTATTGATGTACTCTACCCTAATTTGTTACTAATGATTATTAAAATTACATACAATCATTAGACAGTGACTTAAAAGATATTGTAGGACTTTACTATAGATCTCAGCTCTTCAAATGAGCAGTAGCCCTGGCTAGTGGCATTATGTTTGTCCACCCATCCATAAGCCCATCCATAATCCATATATACATCTATCCATACACAGTTCAGGACATGCATTCACAAGTCTTCATGGGAATTAAGCACCATCAAAACTACAGTCTCTTATCAGAATTTTTTTTTCTTTTCTTGCAACATTGTATTTCTTGCTGCTTTTTGTAAGGTTACAATCATGACTGTAATTCAACTGCAACATTATATTAGTCTGATTGACTGTGGTTTCATCATAAAGCAGTTCATTCATGTTACATCAGCCTCCGACTGAAGCAGCGGTAACTGATTAAACCCATAATATTAGTCACCCAGCCTGATAGCAACTTGACTGGTTGCTCAAGGCTTACAACTGTGAGGCTGATGTAGTCCTAATTTGTAATGCAATGACATGAAAAGTTATGTGCTGGTCTAGCACTGACATTTTCTTTCATTTGTCACCTTTACCATCACTGTCTTTTACACACACAAAAAGTGATAATTAGACATTGAGTGTGGAACTGTTAAAACACTGCCTCATATAGGAATATGTATAAATATGTGATGAAACAGAAAGGATGCTCACTGTGAAGCAATATCCTTTGGCTTTCAGGAACACTGTCACAACGTGAGGTGAGAGAATACTGATAAACAGGAAAAGCCTCTGTATCACCATTTATATCCTTGTGATGTGTCTACTAATCACCACAAATGCATGTTTGGATCAATGTACAATCTCAACAAGTTTTTTTAGAGAAACTTAAAACTGTTAATGTGGTGTAGAAGTCACCACAGAGGCAAGTCCATTCCAAACAGTGACAAACTGAATTTGAGCTTTTCATGCAAATTATTAAAAACAGACTAAGGCGCATGTCTCTATAAATAAACCTCAACGTGACAGGTACAGAGAATTTTTTTTAGCATTACAGCATTAGCAGACAATGGAAAGCAGGATGTGACAGGGGAGTTGAAAGGGAAAGAGGCTGACCTGGAATTGAACCTGTGACATTGTACGATTGATGTCTAAGATTGCTGACCCTCCACAGCACCTGTTTACCATCCAAGAGGGTTTTTAAGGAAGCTGTAAACTGTATGATGTGATCACCCAGCTCATACCCATTCAGCAATTTCTCAACTTATAACCTATGACATTTATCCCATTATTTTAATCAGAGAGATTTTACTGCCGCAGCTGAATGTCTTGAAATATCTGCTATTTTCAGTCATAAATATAAATCCAGAAATCTTCACACTTGGTAGCTCTCTGAGCAAATGGATTATGGGGCTGTAAAATTTTTAACTTAGGGTGTATTCATACCTGGAATGTCCTTTGGTCTGCTGATTTGATTCAGATGGCATGCAGAACTTATTTTTTTCATTTGGGTCGGATCACATTCTCATTGCAGTTTTTGCTAGTGGATCAAAATTTGTAAACAGAAGCATGCATGTGACAAACTGTGCTGGCATTGGACAGAAAAGTCAGGGGCAGGGTGAATCAGAGATGGCAGGTGTTGATGAAAACAAACATGGAGATCCTACATGCAGTTACAATTTTCAGAATATGTATTTTACAGACACTAATTTACAAAAATAATGTTAACTGTCAAGAACAGCTCATTTGGAGCTAGTTTCATAATATGGGCAGCTGACCAAATGTGTATTTATTTATTTATGTATTTATTTATTTATGTTTATTTGATGAGGACAGTGCATATCAATGAACACTCAGAACACTACAAACATTATATTGTGTAAGTATGCCGGATTTAGCTGAGAACTATTTTCCATCCGTAGTCCTCAACATTTAAAAACAGACTAAATGTACAAACAAGACAATACAGTGTGTACGACACATTAGTATATAAAAGTGTACATCATACAATACATTATTAATACAATAAATACAATAAAAATACAATATAATACCACCAAGAATAAGTACTAAGATGGGAATGAAATGCTGAGCAGACATCACAGGTGTTCACAGGTTTGATTAGATTTTAACCTTTTTTTTTTTTAGCTCTTTTTTAAATGAGGAGAAGGTGGAGATTTCACAAATAGTCGTTAGGAGACTATTCCAGCTCTTATTGCCTATAACAGAGATAGTGTTTTGATCTGTTTTAGTTCGTCTGAACGGCACCTCACAGTCCCCTCTGGAGACAGATCTTGTACTCAAGTTACTGTCTCTTCATGTAATAAATTCCTCCAGGGGTGGGGGGGCCAAGCCATGGAGGGACTTATAGACAAGACAGGTAAGTTTGAAAAACTTGAAGTTCTCAAAGCTTAGCAGATTGTAGTTTTCAAGGATTGTGCAGTGATGGACATAATAAGGGTTTTTTAGCAAACACCTTGATGGCTTTTTTATAAAGCTGTTCTACAGGTTTCAACACAGTTGTACCTGTGAGTGACCAAACTGTGAAGCAGTACTCAATATGGGAAAAGATCATGCAGTGCAGATATGACTTGGCAGCACCAGTTGAAATAAAGGACCTGATTTGTTTAAAATTTTGGAGGTTAAATTTTATAGTATTAACAATTTTTTTATATGTGTTTTAAAGGTTAGATTGTAGCCCAAAATTATTCCAAGGTACTTAAACTGGGTCACACTTTCAAGTGCCTGGCTTCCTATACATACATAAATGCAGTCATTCGCAATAGGTCTTTTGGTACATGTTATGCAAACTGTGTTTTTTGTGTTGAGCATAAGACAATTATCTTTAAACCAGTTAGTTAACTTATTTAAGGCATTTGTAAGCTTGGATGAGATACTGTCAATTGTAGAGCCATGGGTGAAAATAACAGCGTCATCGGCATAGTTCTGAATGTTGAGATCAAGGCATACTTCCGGGAGGTCATTTATATACAAAGAAATAACAAAGGTCCAAGAACTGATCCCTGTGGGACACCAACTGGACAACCTAGGAAGGAGGACTTGACACCGTCAACAGTTACACATTGTGTTCTCATTGATAAATATGATTTGGCCCACTGTATAGTGTCATCAGAGATATTGAAATATGAAAGTTTTTTTAGAAGAACCTGGTGGTTGATGGTGTCAAATGCCTTCCTAAAGTCAAGGAATACAGCTCCCACACAGGGACATTTATCCAGCAAAAACTTGATTTTTTCAGTGAGCGTGCAGTTTGCTGACTCAGTTGAATGATGGGCCCAAAACCCAAACTGCATTGGGTGAAGAGGAGTAAATCCTTTATCCAAGTGTTTGATCAGTAAATTTCCAACCCATTTCTCAGCTACTTTAGATATAATTGGAAGGATACTGATTGGCCAGTAGTTGGCTTCCTGAGTTTTAGAGCCAGATTTAAAGATAGGTGTCACTGTAGCCACTTTCCATGCTAAAGGAACTGTTATATGATCATTTGACAAATTAACTAAATGAGTGATGGGTTGTATTAGAGCATTGGAATTTATTTTCACAAAATTTGTATCAATACCATAAATGTCCTTGGCTTTAGAACTTTTTAGTGATCTAATAATTTTTGACACTTCCCATTTTGTTATTTATTCCAGGTGAAACATGGGCTAGTTCTGATTGATCAAACAAGGCAAAATGGTTGAGGGTGTGAAGAGTTTTGCTATTTCTAGCATGCTGTTTATAAAGTAGTTGTTAAAAGTATTTGCCAATTTTGCTGGGTCTTTCACAAGATATTATCTATTTTTAATTCAAAGGTAATTCAATGAGACATTCAATCTCCTGATTGCTCCACCTCTGTCCATGGCTCATGGATGCTGCTATTAGCTCTGTCTACCTGTTTGGCTTCACTACAGTGGCTCGTCAAGCACAAAAAGGTGTATGGTTCCTTGGTTTGTTTTGGCTCAAGGCCGGATATATTCACACCGGAAATGAACCGGCCCAGACTCCGTTTAGAAATGGACCAAGATCACCCAAAAGAGGCACTGCTTTGATTTGAATCAGAGTTTGCATGTTTGTATTCACACCTAAAAAAAATCCAGACTTTTGGGGGAAATGAACTGTTTTAAATGGACCAAATGAAGTAGGTCTTAATACACCCTTATTATCCTTTAATAGAACTGCAAGAGCTCTCATATCTGCATACAGACCAGCATCCACACAAGGAAGGCACATAGTCATGCACACAAATTAGCATAATCCTACACACAAACAAGCTTATACACATCAATTATGCTGTACAGACACAAAAGCACACACACACACACCCACACCCACATACTACAGCAGCTAATTAGTCTTTGTCTCTGCGGTTTTGTATATTATCACTAATGTTAGGGCCTGGGGCGTAGTTCCACGAGCTCAGCAACTTTCTCACTACATCAAACCCCCAGAGTTCCCAAGGAGAGAAGAAACATAAAAAATATTATCTGTTGTGTGGCAAACAATATGAGTCACAAGAGCTATAATAAGGCAGCTGAGGAAATAATCATCAGTGTTCTACCAGAGTAGAGAAGGCAAGGCAAGGCAAAGTTTATTTGTATAGCACAAGTCATACACAGGGCAATTCACAGTGCTTTACAAAAATGGAAAAGAGACAAGTTAAAAACACACAATTAAAGTTAAAACATAATCAATAAAATATAAATAATAATCAATTAAAATAAGGTAATGAAATTAAAATAAAGTAAAAGAGAAGAGTGCAGATAGAACCCTTTCAGTTGTTGTATGCACCGTTTTCAGCCTGGACTTAAACATTGTCAGAGTAGAGGCCTGTCTGACATCATCAGGAAGACTGTTCCAGAGTTTAGCTGCATGGAACTGAAACGCAGCTTCACCATGTTTAGTCCTGAGTCTGGGTACCAGCAAAAGGCCTGTCCCTGAGATTCTCAAGGTCCGAGATGGTTCATATGGGACCAACATGTCATAGATGTACTCTGGTGCTAGACCATGGAGAGACTTATACACCAGCAGAGCTGTTTTATAGTCTATTCTCTGAGCGACAGGAAGCCAGTGCAGAGACCTGAGCACCAGACTAAAATGGTCGTACTTCCTGGTTTTAGGCAAGACCCGAGCAGCAGCATTCTGGATGTACTGCAGCTGTCTTACAGCTCGTTTAGAGAGTCCAGTCAGAAGGCTGTTACAGTAGTCTAACCTGCTAGAGATAAATGCATGGATAAGTGTCTGTAAGTCTGGTTTAGACAGTAAATCTTTGATTCTGGCAATGTTTTTGAGATGGTAAAAGGCTGATGATGTTACTGATTTAATGTGGCTGTTAAAGTTTAGGTCTGAGTCCACTATTACCCCTAGATTTCTAACCTGATTTTTAGCTTTTAAACTAAGAGA
>JAPQRP010015520.1:0-16179 GCA_037367295.1 Apogon hyalosoma
TACAATAACTATTTGAATTAAGGAGGCCAAAAATGAAGGATGATCAGAAAAAAAAAATGGGGCGGCCAAAGGGTTAACTCTGGAGGATGCAATTTACTCTTTATTACAAGTATTACTTCCATTGTGGATTGAAAAGCATGTTGTGAAATAGTGGAGGTGTTTCTGGAAGCCCAAAGTAAAAAGGCTTTCTCCAGTCTACGATGCAAAGATGCCAGAGAGAAGGGATGAAACCACAAATTATTCACATTTAAGAAGCTGGAATCAGATCGATTTTGACTTTTCTTAAAAAAATTTCTCTTAATTTAGTAGTCACCCAGTAATCAGCTGCCAACTACAAAAATATATGTGCTCTGGTCTTATATATTACGCAGCAAATGAAAGGTAAAGACAAATGACCAAGTAGCTGCCATGTGAGTAAGAAGGCTTTATATCTCTCGAGATTAAACAGACTGTACAAATGTCAAAGTACACAAAAGAGTGGGCTGTTTAGTCAAAATAACATACAATGATCTTTTGAAATAAAATCACAATCATAAAATGAATCTTTTTTTCCCTCAGATAAAATACAGCCAAGTTACAAACAGCACAAACAAGTTTTCATCATATTTTCTCAAGAGTTTTAGTCTAAAAATGATGGCTTGTTGTTGCATCTAACTTGAAACTACACTTTTGCATCCTTTTGGACCGACACTAGTACAATATCGTAACACATTTACATTTTCACGTACATACAGCTGCAGTTTTTCCATAATTACCTATAGTGCTGTTGTCTATTTTGCCCCTTTGGAGATTTATAATGAATCAATAATGTCTCATGCTAACATAACCGTAAAGTGTATGTGTAAATCAGACTCTGCGTGTTAGAGGTCAGATGCCGGAACCACAGCTGATGGAATTATGGTAATTCATCATCATTGCTTCAACAGCAGCAAACCAACAAGTCAAGTTACTCCAAACTGAAACCAAACACTTAGGTCAGACAGATGCTCATATACTACAGATGGAAGAATATAAACTCACAAGCCAAGCAACCTGCACCAGCGACAGTAATGGGTCTTTGTCATAGGACAGTAAAACACTGTGAAAATAAAATAACACTGATGAACAGACCATATAAATAGAATGCAAGCTGAGTGGGACAGTTTTGAAAGCACTGTTACTCATTAATTTGACAGTCCCTCTGAAAATAAGATAATATGACATTTCAAGATTGATCATGATCTAACATTGTGACATTTGCCCAGAGTAACAGAGGTCTGGGGTGTACTGAGTAAATGTGCACTGGTGGAAACTATGAGAACTGGCACTTTTGTTTAAGAAACTCAAAGGAGTAAAAGAAAAAAAAAAACAACACAATGTGTTAATTAGGCAAAATTTTCATCATACCAAGCCTTACATAAAATCTTTCTGAATGAACCATTAGCGTGCAGCTGGTGCAGCCTAGATATCCACAACAGTTCAGCGTCTGGGCTCCAAATACCTTGAACACAATGTGCCAGGGTGACACCATCGATCATAAGCGAAGACAACGAGCCCACCATCTTTTGGTTCGCATCTGACACTGCCTCCCATCTGCTCTCAGACATGAAATAATTAGAACTAAAAGGGCACTCCAGACTGTATACACTATAAAGGCCATGCAGTCCTGAAATGGAATCAAACAGCCTGTCTCACAGTGTTAGCCGAAGTGACAACAAACTCCATGGGTTTTTTTTTTTTTTTTTGGTTTGTTTTTCATTTGTTTTGTTTTTTTATGGGTTTATCCTTGGTCCATGCCTTACCCTTTGGGTGCAAAGATTTGTGAAAATCAGCGTTTTTTTTATGTGTGTGTAATCTTACTGACAGTTTATTAAAGCAACACAACAGACTTTTTCAGCCTTCAAACTATATTTCCAAGATCATTTTTGTGGTACAACTCACACAATAGGTTCAATTACACTTTTGTCAGCGTCTGTATCGCTTGCGCTGGCATTATGCAACTTCTGGTTTCGGGTACGAACCCCTACACAAAAAGAACTACAGAATTTGACAGCTTTACGGCATATGTCACATCCCCACTCTACCTTCAGAAGACAAAGCAGGTAAACAAAGTTACGAGTGAAGGAAAGCTACAAACAGGCTAACGGTCATGGCTGAAACAAGAAAAACAAAGATGGTAAGGGTATCGTCCGAAGGGGCAAAGAAGAGAAAGCGTGAGAATTATAAAATATGAGGACGGACTAGGGTGAATATTGGCCCATCTTTCACTGACTGGTGAGAGCTGAAAGTGGAGGAGGGATGCCCCACCCATGGACACCTGACTGTGTTAGTGTTGGACTAGTAAGTGTGAAGCTTACCATGTTTCAGACTGTAAACTGAATTTACAACATTACAAAATGATCTTAAATTTTTTGTATTACAATATGAATATGATGACCACACAAACAGCATTGTATTATAGTAAAACTATGTTCAGACAATGAGCAACCGGTTATAGGCTGTTATATAGTATGGCGGCGTATTAAGGCTACATAAGAAAATAAAAATACTTGTCACTATGAGAATAAAGGCGTAAAATATCAAGATAAAACCCATAATTCTATGGGAATGAAGTCGAATACAAAAAGAGTCGGAATTTTACGAAAATGAAGTCATATTATGAGAATGATGTCATATTTCGAGAATAAAGACATAATATTATACAAAAAAAGTCATACCCACTTGTCGCATGATGGAGAATTTAGGGGTGTTTACACATGATAAAATTCTTAGCCTATTAGCCCCGCCCACCTTCAACACATTATCATTAGTCTAAGGACTTTAAAGTGAGTTTGCACGCGTTTGGGTTTGTTTCATTGTAAGAACCAAACGCATTTGGAGCAAATTGCCTCTTGTGGCGGAGGAACTGACTGGAAGTTTTTAAATTACGACATTCTCATAATTACTTTACCTCTGAGCCTGGTGGCGCTAGAGGCAGTAGGTACCTTCTACAAGCTATTCTCAAATTAGGGCTTTATTCTTGAAATATGACAACAATATTCTCATAATATTATTTTATAATTATGGCTCTTTTTGTATTCAACTTTATTCTCATAATATTACAACTTCATTATCGTAGTGAAAAGTGTTTTTATTTTTCCTATGTGGCCCTAATACGCCGTCCTAACAAAGATCTGTTCATTTGTCTGTTTTTTTCATTGATATTTTTTCCATAATAAAACAATAATGTTAGTATAAAATGCTGTAAGGCTACTTTTCCTGGCCTGAACACACATTAATTGTCTTGCCACAGGACATTTGCCAACATCAATGTCTTGTCAACAAATGCGCGAGTATTGCCGAGATACAGATTATACGACAGTTGTTACAGACAATACCATTTGACTTTAGGAGGACTCCATGAGCAAAAGTTCCATGGTGTTGCTTTAAAGCAAATTTTAACATTAATAAAAGCATAACCACTTTGCCACTGACAAGCATCAAGGACATAAAAATCTAAAACGGTGCCAAATACAGAAATTAAATTCAGGATGGATGGTGGAATATTACCTTCCTGTGTACTTTTTATTACTCTTTATATCTCTGAGTCACATCTTTCATCTACAGAGCAACTGAACGACAAGGAAATTAATAAAGCACCATAGTCTGTGTCCTAACTGCTCTTCCCAAGATACAACACAAGAAGTGTGATTCTTATATCCTAGAAAAATAAAACTGCGTAAGTATTGAAGATAAGGTCATTTATCAGCCCTCAGAATGCCAAAGCAGGTTAGATTTTTCACTTAAAATGTAGTTTCTCTTCCTTCAAAATTGAAAAAGTAAGGTTATAAGGACAGGATTTTTTTTTTTTTATCATTGTCTTCCAGGGAGAAATTAGGTCACACGGAAAATCAGACAAGCAGTGGAGTAACGTGTCATAAAATCTTAGTAGACTTGCAGCAGTCATGTATCAGACCCCAGCCTTAACCTGCTTAGATGGACTGCGGCATTTGCCTTGAATAGCTTATTTCAGAGGCATCGTCTTAGTGAAAGGATTTCCCATTTCATATGTGTGTGAATGTAAAAGCAACCCTTTCAACACAAAAGCTGCAAGAGCAGTTTTCATACCATTTGAATTAAAGGATGCATCTGTGCTCTGCTCTTAGTTGTCCTTAGTTACCCTTATCCTGCCCGTCAAGACACGGGACGATCCTCGACCCAAATTAAGGCCGTTACTGGTGCCGAATGCAGCCCGATAACCATCAGATGGTATCTGCCAGAGAAGGGCTTTAAGAACAAAAAAGGTCTTCGAAGGCCTCGTCTCCTTCAACGCCACAAAATTGCCTGTTCGGACTCTGCAAGAGAGCACTGAACACGGGACACTGAAAGGTGGAAGAAAGTTTTATTCGCCGATGAGAAAAAATGTGACCTTGACGGCTTCCAATGTTACTGGCACGACAAGGAGATCCCACTAGAGATGTTTTCTAGGCGGCACGGTGGAGGGGGCGTGGCCATCACGATCTGAGGTGCTTTTTCCTTCAGTGGAACAATGAGGCTTCAGGTTGTGCAGGGGTCAAACGGTGGCTGGCTATGTGGAGAGGTTATACGGGTCATCACTCATGACTGAGGGCCTGGTCTGTGTGGTAATGCCTGGGTTTAAAAACAGGACAAGACTGCAGTGCACAATGACCGCCTGACAAAGGACTGAGAACAGAGGAAGAACGTCACCCTTTTGGATCATCCTGCATGTTCCAATTGAGTGACGTGAAATCCAATTGAGAACATTTGGGGATGGATGGGAAGGGATGTTTACAAAAATGCACATCAGTTCCAGACGGTGGATTTAAAATGACTGTCTTAGTGCGACCAACCTCAGCAGTGATGACGCGTTGGGAGAGGCCTTGTTTATGCAGCTCGACAATCCGAACACGTTCAAAGAGACAGAGCTTTTTTGTCTTTCCCATCAGGAGGTCATGACGGTGTGAATACCTGGCAGAAAATGACAATGAATCCACATTTTTGCACAGATTTTGGCTTTTAAATGCTGTGGTCTCAAACTTTTGATCGGCTGATAAACTGCCTATTTCAATTTGTGTTTTTTCAATAAATTGCTTGCTCTTTGTCTCACTCCCATTTCTTTTTTTTGGATTCTGAAACTCTATTCAAAGCCTTCTTAAGAGCCAACTGTGCAAAACGTAAATTCATAAAATTTTTCCAACTGGTCTTAATTTTGTTCAGGAGTGTATGAGTATAATCCTTGAAGTGTTTTCAGCCACATCTCAGAAATTCTATTGATCCTTAAGGTTTTTTTTTTTATGGCTAAGGTTATGCACACTTTAGAGTTTGTTAAGAATATTGACACCAGTGCTTTTGAATCTTCTGTTTTTATTCATGTATGTGTGGTGGGAAAAAGGGAGGGATATACATGAAAGTGCCAAGGATCACAACAACGCCACCTGGGGAACTGCACCCCAGGAAATGAATGTTAGTAAGGCTCCGCAGGTCTAGATTTCTCAAGGAGCATGAGACGCTTTCAGTATTTCAAAAACAATTTTATTTCACAAGATGGACTAAAAGGACTACTATGATATAAAAATTAGCACAGAGACCCATAAAAGTGAACAGGGCTGGGTCTTACCACTGCGGCAGGGATATAAAAAAAAAAAAAGGGACTGCAAACCAACATCCGTGAAGCTGCACACCTAACCAAACAGAATTGTGAAGACAATCCACCACCAGGGACAATCCATTTCAAAAAAAGAAGCAAAGTTAAAACAGGGCAACGTGCTGCACCCAAACCCACAACACAAAGTAAACTAAAAATACAATTAAACAACCTATAAACAGAACAAAAGGAAAAGAAATGTAAACTAAAGATTCACTTAAATGCAATGGAACAAAACAAAGAATACAGGCAATTATAACACAATGCAACAATACACAAAACAGAAAAAAGGAAAAGAAATAAACTAAAGATTCAATTAAATGTAACGAACAAAAATACAGTTAACTATAATAAACAGTCCAACAATGCACAAAAAACCCCCAAAAAACCCCAAAACTAATGACACATGTACAATATAACACCAACAGAAAATACACACTGAACACAACTCCAAAGAAAAACACACAACAAAAGAGAAACCCCAGAAAGGGGAATGGGTGAATCTGCAGCCCCCTCGGACACCAACCAAGGAGTGTTAGACACCGTGTGGCAAATCTGTGCCGACCACAGATGACTCTGAATGATGTTAAAAGAAAACCGTCGAAGCCAGAACACCAGTGCCTCAGAAGGGGAAGTATGGCAGGTCTATGATGGGGACACGCACCGGCTCCAAAGCTCAGCTGTCTGGAGGACAGGCGAGGTGGCCCACGGCTCAATCACGCTACAGCACACAAAGCATAATTAGCCGGAAGCCAGGTAGCAGGCAAAAAAAAAAAACAACAAAACCAAACCCACAGGAGGATGGACAACAGCAACCTACCGACTAATGCACCACCAACTGGACCCCAGCGGGGCACTGTGCTTCTCTCCCACCACCCCAGAGGTCAGCCGCACCACAGTAAACAGCAGCAGTGATTAATGTGGGAAGTTACTACTGCATTTTGGTGCACCCGGCTAAATTCAGGCACCTTACCTGCATAGAAGCACACTGACCAGTCACCAGCTTTGCACTAGGTGAGAGTTCTACACGCCAAGTGTGGTACCATATGGTGAGGGAGAGAGGGCTAAGGTGTGGATGCACCTGAGTATATATAGGGTGCATAACACCTCCCACTAATCAGGCCACATGGGGGAGAGGGGAGGAGTTAATCCTCTGGCCACATATGCATTTTCAGAACACAGAATGCAACAATAACCCATAAAGACCCAAACATCCAAAACCATTTTCTGATCCAAACTGTTTCATACCTGTGAACAAAATTCATTGAAAAACTGCCACATAAGTAGCACTGGGTCTTAATGGGTTAAACTAGTAACAAACACAAAAAACAAACAATATACTAAGAACTCCCTGAAAATACATTAATACATTAAAATGAAAGCACTGCAAAAGAGGTGAACATGCACAGCTCTATGACAGAATGAATCTGTTGACCCATTGAGGATAAATTACATTTTCTCCAACTGGGAAACAAAGTGTAACGTCATCATGTAGAGGTGGAGGTTTCCTGAGATAAGGGTATCATTCTTAAGGCCAGGAGCATTAGAAGGGCAATCATGTAAGTGGCCCACAAGAAGTCCACGCAGAGGACAAGCATCAAGGTGAACCTTCTTGTAAAGAGCAGAACAACAGCTTCTAAGCTTTCAGCAAGATCAGAGAATAGGTTGTAAGGTCGGTAAAAATGGCAGGTCCACAATGGGCTGATGTTAGAGTGGAATTCTGCCAACTGAGCATTACATAAATAAGCTCTATGGGTCGGTTTGAGCTGAAGCAAAGTCGGATGTGATTGAGTCTAAAGGTGAAACTTATTTGGTTAGTATGTGTTGGAATGACACACAGGTTAGGTTCAGAAAAGACCCAACAAACCATCGGTGAACAAAACCATCTACTGATCTAAAAATAACCACTAATCCTATCAGTACCAATACATTGAAATAACTCAGGTAAAATGCAGTTTCTCAGCTTTTCAGTGGCTTCAGGTATGACCCATCTGGACGTTCAGAGGCTCAGTTTAGTGAACATGGAAACACCAGCATTTTCTGCAACATTGATTCATCTATAAAACCATGTAGTTTGATAGGTGACAGTGGTCGTGGACACTTATTATATTCAGTTAATGATACATTTTACTGAAAAAGTCACTTTTTAGTTTTCTGTGGTCTGATATTTATCATAATCTTAATCATCTGTATTTTCTCTGGGCTTTTATGAACATATACAAGATTAGTGAATTAAAAGGCAATGGCTACTGCCACAGTACTGTGACACAAAATATCGGTTTGTCTATTGCCACAGAGCCAATCAAATGTTAGCATTTGTAGAGCCAATCATAGATACTGTTACATGAACTCATTAGCCTCTTGTTGCCACAGTAACGTAGCGATATATGCTTCAAAGCATTCTTTTGTGCATTTTGCTCCCACAGTACTGTGGTAAGGTTCAAGGTTCAATTTATTGTCGTTACATGTATATACATGAAACTAAATCAGTACTCAGGTCGTTATTAGGTAGGTCAGGTAGTTGATAGAAGAAATGACAAATTACTGATAGTATATAGTATAGAATAGGAATTATTGTTGTAAACACTATGTGTTGTTTTATGGTGTTCTTTGCTCTGGAGGCTGGAGAAGGTGGGCGGAGCTACATGTTAGATGCAGCGGTGTGCCATGTGACTCCTTACTTCTGTGTCAGTTCAGTGTATTGAGTGCTGTGGTCTGAATTCTGCGCTCTGAGCGTTGTCAGTGTGGCTGATTTATATCACTGTCGGATTTACCTATCGGTGCCCCCCACCCCACCCCTTTGAAATCTTCCTTTAAAAAAAAATTGCTACTTCGACCGGGAATTGAATGAGAGTCTTCCGCGTCGTGGTCCGATACGTTACAGAGTGAGCTTAATCTCCGCTGTATCTGAGCCTGACCTATTCGCTATCTGATTGCCTTAGTACTTTGCAGGATGCGACGAGTTACCAGTCTAGACATGATATAACGAGGGCGCTGATTGGCTCTGTGGTAATAGACAAACTGATATTTTGTGCCACAGTACTGTGGCAGCAGCCACTTCGAAACTGAAAACAGGAAATGCTTTGATTTTCACCAAAAAATGCAGAGGATACTAATGGAAAGTTGTAGAGGAAAGGTCATTCAAATGTCGCTGCAAAAATAGCTGTAGGTCTTTAAGGGTATTGAGTATTACAAAAAAAATAATGTTCAAAACACACCACAAATGATGCATGGTAGCTGCACATTTTAAACTAATCCCTCAGTTTTGTGCATTAACAAAGAGAACAGTAGCCCATAAATAGACAGGTCCAGTGAGGAATAATCTGCCATGGCGATCTCTCTCTTGTGAGCAGTCACTGTTTGTTCTTACAAATTAGTGTCCAGATAACACTGAATGATGCACGTATGACAGGACTCTGAGTGTTATTTCCACCAGGCCGAGCACTGAGGTCAGTGAAGCTGGAAGCAATAAGGTTTACCTAAAGGACTGTGACAGGCTGCCAGAGCTCTGCTGCATGACTGATAAATGACATCACCGATGCTGCAGCCTGTACCAGAAGACAAAAACACAACAACCAAAAGGCCCTGAATTGCCCTGCAAGAGTCATTAAAAAAATCATGTTTCAGTTCAACACATCCTTATGCTTAAAGTGAACGTGTACTGGTCATGCGTACGGCATTAATTGCACTTTGTGTATTCCTCAAATTCAGTAAAAAATCACCATAAATGCACCACACTGGACCCTTTTATTCCGTGAATTAAGCATGTGGGCAGAACCTATGGGGAGCAGCTATTGCCAGCTGTATGTGACATACCTGTTGTTGATTCCATGCGATAAGTACGAGTAAACAAGCAGCAGTTAGTGACCAAGATTGAGTGGAAAGTGCGAGTTTGCACAGCTGTAAGGTTAGCATTCCGCCTTTGCTCTAGACACGACCCAGCACTGGCCAATAATGTGTTATCTTAGACTGGTGTCTGCTGCACGGGGTCAATGACTAGTCCATCACGGCCCAGGTAATCGGATAATACTACGAGCTTTACCACTACCGATGTTGAAACACCCCATGAAGGAGGCAAAATGTCTCTGACCACGCCTGAGGCTTAGTACTCGTGTATACTTGTTAACGAAACTCCACCACAGATACCCTTTCAAGGTGCCCTGCCACATATTTCATTACTTTTGTGGTAATGTCTGAAGTTCTACCATGGACTCTAATTGTTTTTGTGGAAAAAAATGCCTTGGTTACTAAAAGTTTCAGCCATTCTAAAGTGGTATTGGAAGGCTCAGCTCAATTTGTGCCAGTTCTCATGAATAGTCAACATGCTAATCTGCTTGACTCTGATTGGCTAACAGCTAGCCAATGAGAGCCTGGCAATAATCTGTTCTCTGTGGACTACTCATTTTGTGGGTAATTGCTTAATATAAATCATAACATTAATTAAATTAAGAATAAAGTCATGGAAAAAACATTACATTTGTGCAACAGACCCTTAGAAGAACCAACCTTGACTTTTTTTTTTTTTTTTACAATGAAAATGTTCATTACTACCCCTTGCCCCCCCCCAAAGGGGAGGCAAGGGGTATTGTTTTTGGTTTGGTTTGTTTGTTAACACTCTAGCAGCAAAACTACTGTTTGAATTCATACCAAATTGGGTTCATATATTTGACACTGGACAAAAACACTTGTCTCACCAACGAACCTCTTCATAAGGTGCGTCCCTCTTTGATAATATCAGCGGAACACCACATCAATGACTTTCCATGCATATTATATCATATTTTTAACTTTGCTAACAGCAGTCAAGGATTCACTTTCCTTCAAGTCGGCATGAAGAGATCACAGACACGATATTTTATCCTGTGTAAAGGAAAGCTGAAGGTGAATGACTACACTGTCTGGTTGTTAGAGATGGAGGTGTTGTTCAGTTGAAGAGAACAGCTCACACTGCAGAGTCTCCTGAAAAGGCTTCCATTCCCTTAAACCCTGAACTTGCCTGTCAGCAAATAAAGTGTAGTAAAAGAGATTCAGATGAGAGGCCAAATGGTGTTTATTTTCTAACAGATACACATACTTAGCCTGGCCATAAAAGAGCCAACGCACTAATATTAAACCTTAGCCTTTTATAAGCCTTTAGCTTCGATTATAGCATGTATTTGGGTGCTTCTATGAAACTGGTCCTAAAAGCAGGACATGGGGGCTAAAAATTCAAAACCAGATATAGACTAATGTTACGAAGCAAGTTTGGAAGCCCTTTGGGTCTATTTTAGAAAAGACACTATTTTTCAGATAAAACACTTTTTTTAATAATATTTTTATACAAAAATCCGGGCACAAAAATTGAGTGTTACTATTTTTTTAAAATATATTTTCAGTCACTCGCAGGTACATTTTGGGAATCAAACTAATTATGCGAGGCAGAGTGTTTCACAAAACTGTCCGCTGTTGAAAAATCACTCATGATTTATTTGTGTTTAAATAGGTGGGTCCCGCATGTAACGCCAGTGGACACAATAGTGAATCCTGGAATGAAACTTAGATTCATGAAAAACCTACATGTCTGGATTAGAAAAAACATTAAGATCGTCAAATTTAACACAGTGTCTTTATTTATAGTACTATATAAGACCATTTACAGCCATGTTTTCCAGATCAAAGGCTTTGACACCTAGATAGCTTCTCCTGTCCCAATATTTATTAAAAATTAATTAATTTTGGGATGGCTCAGAGCAAGAGTATAATTTTTTTAGCAATTATCTGAGGTCATCATTAAGTACATTCTAGGGGGAAACATGTCATTTTTTTTCTTTTATTATCAACTTCATAAAGGGCCCACAACATTTAGCTTTCATGGAGCCCATGATTGCTAGCAGCACCCCAGCACCTATGACTCTGGAATAGAGTTGGTGTGGACCACTTTTTTCATTGAAACACAGTCCAATATTTATGTTCTCTACAAAGTGATGGTTGTTTCAGAAATTACAAGCTATTCACTGCATCAATTAAATATACAAATAATAATCAGTCACTGCATTAATTATCAAATGGAAGACTTTTACCTATTTGTTTAGCTAAACCCAGGTTTTGTAATGTATGATCGTTGCTTTTGTAAAGGGATATACATACTTTTTTCTGTATCTATCCCCTACCATCTTCTTGTAACGTTTAAGAGAAACTCTTTTCTTGCCACATGGCATTTTCAAGGTTCAATTTATTGTCATCACGTGTATATACATGAAACGAAATCCGTACTCAGGACCAGCAGTGTACATTATAAAATTCCTATGAAATTAGTCCAATTTTAAAACAACAGTAAAACCTGATAATAACAGTAAACCCTAATAATGAATAATGCTGTGTGAGGTTAAAATGAGCAGCATGTTAACACAGGATCAAAACAGCAGTGTTTCAGTTAGCAGCATGATGTCACGGAGCTCAACAGTGCATCAGCGTTCCATGGAGTTGACCAGTCTGACAGCCTCTGGGAAGAAGCTGCATTTGAGCCTGGTGGTTCTGGCCTTAAGACTCCGCAGCGGGGAGGGGGTCAAACAATCCATGGGCCGGGTGGGTGGGATCCCCCATTATGCGGGCCGTTCTGCTCCTGCTCCTGCACCTGCTAGTGTGTAAATCTTCAATGGAAGGATGACTGCTGCGGGTGATCCTCTGAGCGCTTTTCACCACCCTCTGCAGCGCCTTCCTGTCGGCGGTGGAGCAGTTCCCATACCAGGTGGTGACGGAGTGGGTGAGTGTACTCTCCACCACACACCTGTAGACGCCGGCCTGCTTCAAATAAAGGCGTTGGTGGGCCTTCTTCACTCTGATGGAGGTGTTTAGGGTCCACTTTAAGTCCCTGGAAATGTGAACTCCAAGGGACTTGTGACTGTGGACCATTTCCACTGTTGCTCCATTGATGATCAAGTGGGGTGGGGTGTGGCTCTTCCTCCTAAAATCCACGACCAGTTCCTTTGTCTTCCCCAAAGGTTATCCTCCCCACACCAGTCCACCAGATCTTCCACCTCCTGCCGGTACGATGACTCATCGTTGTGGGATACCAGTCCCACCACGGCTGTGTTGTCTGCAAATGTCACTGTGCGACTGCCTGGATGTTTGGCTGAGCTGTCGTACGTGAACAGCAGGGGGCTCAGGACACATCCTTGGGGGGAGCCGGTGTTGAGGATAATGGGGGAGGACGAGATGCCACAGATTCTGACAGTCTGTGGCCGGCATGTCAAAAAGTCCAGGACCCAGTTACAAAGGGAAGGTGTTAATCCGAGCAGCAGCAGCAGCTTATTAGCCAGAGTCTGCAGGATGATCGTGTTAAATGCAGAGCTAAAATCCAGAAAAAGCAGCCTAACATAGGAATCCTACTTTTCTACTGGGCTCTTTTGGTAATTCATGTACTGAGCCAGGTGTATTACAGACTTCAGTTTGCTCATCAGAGCAGGTGTTTTTCCTTTGCATAAACAAGGTCCCTTGAAATAAATGTGTTTTTCTTAATGCTCCAGGGTGTGAGACTAAATGTTAAGGAGGATATAATTACACAAATGGAATATTATGTTCTTTATAATATTTTCTTTAGTGCACAAACTACTTAAAATACTAATTCTTGCATTTTTGTTACTTTGGACTGTTTGTCCATTACAGGTAATGGGCTGCCATTTGCACTGCTATGTTTCTACAGTAGCTAAAATGGCCTCTTTTTTTTTTTTTTTAATATATTTTATGATGGATGGCAATCCAGCATTAAGGCACATTATTGACTTCTGTTGTTTCTACACTAAGCAACTTTGAACACAGACATTTAAAAATTTGCTAGAATTGTCATGAGATGTACTCAGACGCTCCAAACAGCTTCTCAGGCACAATTTACTGTTGTTCTGCCTGACAGGTTGTGCTTTTTCTCAACCACAGACCAGTTTACAGAAGCTGAGAGTGAAATACTGGGATGGGCTAAAATAAGCCTGTGTTACATTGCTGAGAATTCTATAAGAATAAAATGTCTCATATGAACAGTATTTATCATAAATTTAGCCAATATGGGATTATAAATTGAATATGTTTTGACTGTCTATTCAAATAAAACCAAACTTTGTACAAAAAAAAAACAAAAAACCAAAACATTTCATTTTCATTCCAATTAAATCACCTCCTCCAAATCAAGACACACTTAAAAATCCAATTCATGCTGTGCAACTGAAATATGTAATTATACAAAATGATTGTTTCGGAAACAATATAAAATGTGACTCAAAAATACAGAAACATTTTTCAGTTTATTGTTCCATCCTTAAAGATCACAGAGCTGCTGTTACATTCTCCTGCTTTTCCTGGATGTGATTAACAAACCGAGTATTTACCGTCACACATTCTCAGCCCGCTACAATAAAACTGCCTTGGGCTTGAAGACAAAGAATCAGCAGCAAAGAGAAGGAAGACGTTAAACTATTGGACTTACATGCATTCATGGTCCGTGGTGAGTTTAGTTTCACGTATGTATATAATAAACAACAGGATACCGAAACACAGCCTGAGGCAACAATAATAATGCACGCAACTGTGGGAAAAAAAACAACATTAAAATATTCAACTGAAAGCGACTCAGGTGCAAATGCATGTATACATCCAGTGACATTTGAGCTGTTTATACCATTAACACTGATATATACAATACACATGAAAATTACAGTATACTACGAGTCAGCCTTTTCCACCCACATGCTTCAGTTGACGCATTTATGTAATCGCTTACAGCTTCTCCAGTTAATTCTGCTCCATTACCATATAGAGGCTTGATTTCATGAGGTTGAAACATTTCCTGTGGTTTAGTCTGTTAATCACACTGTTTGAGTACGAAAAAAAATAGATAAAAACTTCTGTTCTTGCAGCACAATAACATTAAACTGTAGAAAGTCCTTTAGAAGCAAAAAGTATGAAGAGAACTTGTGTTTTAGCAAAAGTAACTGAGAGAGAACCTTATTTAATTGTTTAACTGCTTTGCAAACTGTATTTATATATATTATATATAGTAGTTGTTTTTTTTTGTTTTTTTTTTTTTTTAAATAACTTCATTTTCAGCGCACCGACCTCCAGGTCCTGTGGGTTACTTCCTTAGCATTAGCCTCATTAGCTGAAGGCCTTAAAAATGTTCAGTCTATGCTTTTATTTTTTGTGGTGGCCTTTAAATCAAGAAACCTTTCAGGTAAATAACAGCGCCCCCCCTTAACTGAAAAGGTGGATGATGTTTTCTTTCTGTCTTTCTGTCTTTCTTTCTTTCTTTCTTTCTTTCTTTCTTTCTTTCTTTCTGATGAACTTTATTTAAAAAGTGAAGGGTTTTCTTTTTTAGGCTTATGAAGTTTTATATTTTCAAACACTTTTTTTTTAAATAAATGCATTTTCTATATGAGCAATTGTCTTTTTTATGTGGATGATATTTATTTTGCGGCAACATATTTTTGAATAAAATGTTCATGTTGTTCAATTTTAGCATATCTATTATTTTATTATTATCATTATAATTTTCTATACATATATATTTATTATTATAGACACTTTTTTGTAGAAGTCTATTTTATTTGAGGAGATTATTTTTAAGAAATCATACAAGTTTATTTTATGTCTTTGTACAAATTTATTTTTTATTACAAGTTTGTTTTTTTGTTTTTTTTTTAGGAGATAGTTTTTGTTCATACATGCTTGTTTTTTATTTAAGGGATACATTTGTTTTTCAGATACTTCTTTTTAAATAAGTCACAATCTCTTTTATTTCTTGTAGTGGATAATTTTTCGGCTGTTGCACCTCAGAGCCACCGCAAGAAACAGACGTCTGTGTATTAGAATAAGTCTCAGTACAATAATAAGTAATTTGTAGTGGTCCGGCAATGACCATGACAGTAGCTTTCTCACCTTTATTAATTAATTAATTTATTTATTTATTTTTATTTAACCTTAATTAACCAGAAAAAAATCCCACTGAGATTAAGAACCTCTTTTACAAGATAGTCCTGGCCAAGATAGGCAACAGCAAATACAACACACAGTTACAGAATTACACAGTTAAAACACATACAGAACAGACATATTTGATTATAAATAGTTAGCAAAAATGACCTTTACAAGCAGATTAAGGCAAACAAATGTGAGTTATGGAATCGGCCTCAGTAAACAGATTGGCACTTTATTCTTTTTTTTTTGGGGGGGGGTTATTTGCATTTGTAGTTGGCTCTTTTTCATTTATTGCCATTAACCCTTTCATGCATGCATTACGAGAGCCTTAATCAAGATTTTTTTCCCTTAGTGTTTTTATTCCTCTTTAGGCATTAATAAAACAACGCGACTGAACATTTTTTAATGAACCTATTTTTCATGGGGTTGCAAAACTGTCCATTCAGCTGGACACCATTCATTTAATTTTTGAAGCAAAGAAACGTATTTACCGATATACTGTTTGAAATCTATGAAATAACATTTTTAATGCTGCTAATCTGATGTTTTATCACATTTTAACATACTCTAATACTTGTCATTACTCACTTCATGGAGATAATATGCAAAAAAAA
>JAPQRP010015629.1:0-15788 GCA_037367295.1 Apogon hyalosoma
ATAGATAGATAGATAGATAGATAGATAGATAGATAGATAGATAGATAGATAGATAGATAGATAGATAGCTTTATTGTCTGTTCCAAGTAAAAACAGAAATGTCTCTTTAGTCACGGCTGGAGGACAGTTTCAAACCCACACTGAGGCGTTAAAGACACAGAACGACAGATAAAAACCAAACACACAGAGCAACTAAAAACAAAGTTAATCCGACGGGGATCGATGGTGGAACCGTAATCGCTAAATTCTTATCGGTTCCCATCCTTAGTCCTACTTGGGAGACGGAACGTTTGCCGTCATCTTGTATCTGAAGCATACGGAGCAGGCAGAGCGGCACTGACGCAGCACACGCTTAAATGTCAAACACTACTCCTTCTGTGTCGTTCAGCCTCCGTGTGTTTGCCTGCAGCCTGCCCTGCTTTGGTCCGTCTAGACAAAAGGGAAATGTAGGCCAGACTGCCTGCTCGCCGTAAAAACAAAAGACATTCTAGCAGAGATAGTGCAGAGACAAGGCGGTCAGAGTCTGTGCCAAATGTTATTATCATTATTATTATTATTATTATTATTATTATTATTATTATTATTATTATTATCTGTGTCTGTGGAGCCTCAAAAATCCAGGAGGGTCACCGTGAAACACCGGGGGTGAATCGACCCTCCGCCCAGGTTTTAGCTTTGAAAATAACCGGCTTTGGCATGAAATGGTCGTTCTGCAATTCTAATCTAACCGACTTCGAAAACACTCAAACATCTCGGCCGGAGGCGTAATTAAAGCCGTGGCGCTTTTGCCGTCTCTCAGCAAAAATTATGTAATTACCTTTGAGCCAATTATTATTTAAGTCTGAGACAAAATCTAGATCTAACGTGTGATGCAGGCGCCGATGAGGGTTAAATGTGTCACTGGTGGCAGGAGGTATTGATTTGCGCTGTGCTAAGGCTAACGCCCATATTTGTCTGAATAAATACTTTCCGTTTTGAAAAAAATTCTGCCCGCACGATCTTGTTTTTTTTTTTTTTAATATCTCTGTCCGTCCAAATGCTCAGACAAACCGTAGTTGTTGTTGTCCGACCTGTGGACACCGTGGATAATACTGGACGTAGACGATGCAGAGGCTTTAATCTGTCATTAAGGGAAGCGCTAGTTTGGTTTTAGGCCGTAGGATTTTTTTTGTGAAACGTAGAATGTGTGAAGAAACTCGGAAGGAGACTGGCAATTTTATAGTATCACGAAAACAAGGACAATAAAGGCATCTTATATTAACTTATTGTATCGCATTGCATCATATCGTATCTTACCTTAACTTTTCATACCTTAACTTATCTGGACTTATTGTATCTTATCTTATCTCATCGTATCGTATCTCATCTTATCTTATCTTATCATATTTCATACCGTATCTTATCTTATCTTACCTTATCTTATCTCATTGTATCATAGCTCATATATCTAAATCTTATCTCATTATATCGTATCTTATCTCATCAAATTGTATCGTATCGTATCTCATCATATCGTATCTCATCTTATTGTATCGCATTTCATGCCGTATCTTATCTTATCTTATCTTATCTTATCTTATCTCATCGTATCGTATCTTATCTCATCGTATCGTAGCTCATATTGCATCTTATCTTATCATATCTTATCTCGTCTTATCTAATCTCATCTTATCGTATCGTATCTCATCTCATCTTCTGTCTGGGTTGTCAAAGTGTATTCTTCATATTCTAAAGCTCTCACTCCAACACCAGTGCGCGCGTTAACCTCCAAATCTGATGCAAATGCAGGTCGTACTCTGATTCATACACCTGGATTTGATGTTTCGGGTGCAGCTTCATTTCACAAAGCAACAATATGCGCACACGAATCAGGGTGTGATGCCTTAGTCGCATTGTTTTCCGCACAGATACACACAAAATGGAGTTTTTAATGAATAAAGGCCATAACACGTCTGTGTGTGCGACCCCAAAGGCCGGTGTGCTGGATCGCATTGAGCTTTCTCGTCTCGGTAGCTGTGGGTTCCTCACAGATCGATACCTCAGGTTCGATCTTGTCGTCTCCAAAGCAGAGGTGCTGGAGGTGGGACCGACGGGAACTGATGCTGCAACATCTGGACGCAATGCACCGCGGGTCATGCACTGATTTATGCGACTGGATCCGTTTCAGCTGCAGAAAGCGGCAACATGAAGGCCCGTATCGAGGTGAGACGCCGCAGGTTTTGTATCTTTTTGTTTTGTTTTTAAAAATCTCATTTTTGCGACCTTGGATGCAAGGCTGAAACAGAGAAAAATATCTGTTTTATAAAATATCTGCACTAGTGTGGACGGGGCATTAGAGTGGAGAGGAGCAGAAGAAAAAGAACTTCAACTTTAACCCTTAAGGACCCAGTGTGACATTTGTGGCTGTTCCCAAATGAATTTTTCTCTATATTTAACCATCCTGAAGTGATTTATCACCATTTATTGTGATATTATCTTCTGTATTTAGTTTAGTTTTTTTTTTTTCAATAAAAATCAGGTATTTTCTTGCATTTCATTTACTAATCATGTAGATGTTCATAAGTAAAGAGTAAAATTGAGGATTATTATGTAAAACAAATTGACAAAACTGAAGAAAAAGGGACTTTTTCAGTAAAATCTACCATTAATTTAATATAAACTCAGTGTGTTCATCCACTGTCACTGATCCAACTCCATGGGTTTTACTGGTGAATCAATGTTGTAGAAGATGACGGTGTTTCCACGGTAACTACGGAGCCTCTGAACTTCCAAATGGGTCATATCTGATGACCACGAAAAGACGAAAATCTGCATTTTACCTCAATTATTTACATGTATTGATGGGATTAGTGGATCAACAGGTATTAAACAGATTAGATCAGTGGATGGTTTTGGTCGTCGGTGGCTGTTTGGGTCTTTATGGGTTAATCAATTTGACCTGGAATCATAAATTGTCTAATTAAAGCTTGCAACTAATGGGTATGTACAGTTATCTGTTGTCGATTGTTGTTCTCGTCACTGTTGTCCTTAATTATGACACAAACATGCAACACTACTAGTCTTACAGTGACCCCCGCCTCCCCCCGGCTTCTATCCGTTGGTCTATAATTCGGCCGTGCAGCCCTCTCTCTCCTCAGGGCAGAAACAGTTTGGCCTGTGGGTTGTAGTTTTGTCAGCTCTAAATAGTCCTGCGCGTCACTCTCTACACAGTTTCAACATCAGTCATGGGTTTTTCCGCCTTCCCTGTCTCGCTCCGTCTGCGGGTTGATTGCTGTTTGAGGAACTTTGTTTGCCCTCAAATCCATCGTCTCCATGGGGATTAATAAAGGCGAATTGGACTGAATTGAGTTGACATTGAGGAGACAGACGGAACGGTTTTTCTCCGAGACGCTGATTGATGACGGCTCTGAAGGACGGAGCAGACTGCAGGGCCATAGTCGGAGTTGGGTTAAGTGTGCGTAATGAGGAGTTAATACCGTTTAATATGGACTTTTGTGGCGTTCAGACAGTGTACGCGTGGGACAGCGTTCCCACTGAATAAAGATGTGACACGCTCAATAACCATATGCTTTGCTTCTTATAGCTCCGGCTTTTTTGAATGTGAACCCACTTTCAGACATGGATCTCTTTTAGCAAATGAAATGTCTCTATTATAGGCATGTCTGACTAAGCCCCCGGGCCACGTCTGGACCCGAGACTTACCTAAGACCAAGGATGTGGAGCTCATTTTCTTTCAGGGAACACAGTCAGCTCAATGTGATCTCCAGTGGACCAGTAAAATAATAGCGTAATGACCTATAAATAATGACTCCGAATTTGGAGTCGTCTATTCGTGGCCATAATGAAATACAATTTTTTTCACACTAAACCAAGAAAAAAATCGGTCTGTACGTGGAACCTGAAATGAAACAAGTTTGACATTCCAAGACAGTAAAAAAAAAAACACAGAGTCAGTTTAACTCTTAGAGCAGTGTTTTTCAACCTTGGGGTCGAGACGCTCATTACGTTCCTTGGACTCTGTTGATGCTTTTAAGAACAAACTCAAAACTCACTTGTTTCTCCGGGCATTTTAACGACAGTAGATTAAGGATAGTTAGATGTCTATCGTGTTTTACTGTCATTCATACTTTTTCGGGATTGTAATTTGATCGTGTATTTTTATTGTCTTTTATGAAGCACTTTGAAGAAATGGAAGCTTTGACAGTGTTAGTGGCCCTGGTGTCGTCTTTACACCTGAAATACAGTCATACTTCGGAGCGTTTCTGTCTCGACTCCGTGTTGGCTACTTTCTAAACCAAAAAAATGCCGCGTACATGTGAAGTCATCTCGCATGTGCAATGAAGGTGGAATCCATAAGCAGAATCGTTAAGCAGGAAGGCAAACGATTCCAAGGAATCCAGCTACTGGGAACCGGTTCTCGATTCGCATCCCTAATAAAAGGGCAATAAACGTTGTAAAACAGACATGTTAATCTGAATAAACAGCAACACAAAACCCCTTTGAACCCCTGCACATAAAATAGAACGCAATGAGTAAAATGTCCAGTACCCACAATGCAATGCGGCAGACTGGCACTAATCATCACTGTCTAGAGTTGAAGTTTACACTGCATCTGTGCAGAACTACAGACTGACTTTTAACTCTACTGTTAGAGCTGCTTTACTCTCCATAGAGGTAAAAATACTCTATCTAATCCAATCCGCTTTATTTACAAAGCACGTTTAAGCAACAAGAACGTTTCCAAAGTGCTGCACATCCTCAAAACAAAACAACTAAAAGAAATAGTAAAAACAATACATAAGTACATAAAACTACAACAATGCTCTAAACAAAACAATAAAATCAACTAGTTAAAAGTAATAACATCAGAAAAATAAATACATAAAAGACACAGAGGCGGTGTTAAAAACCAGAGATTAAACCTGGGTTTTACGACGGGGTCTTGCCTAGGTTAAAATAGCTTGACTCTGAAATACTCACACTACATTTTTTACTGCGTGACCTTGAAATATCTTCAGTGTAAATTTTGCACTTTGTAAATTCATCCCGCGGGCCGGATCGGAACCTTTGGCGGTCCCGTTTTTGGCCCACGAGCCGCACGTTTGACATCCCTGCAATAACCCCCTTCGCATAATGCTTTGCTTCTCTTAGCACCGTGAACCCTCTTTCAGACATGGATCTCTTTTAGTAAATGAAATGTCTCTAATATATGCATGTCTGACTAAGCCCCCGGGCCGCTTCTGGACCCGAGACTTACCTGAGACCGTTTATATAACCTTCAAACACTGCAGTCTCAGCTCCCAGGTAATAATGGCCTCTATATTCACACCATATACAGAATACATGAATACATACACGTAGAGTGTCTTGCTGATTACTGGCTGCCGGGAAGTTTCTACCCACATAAGTCATTAGCAAAGAACTGAAACTCAGTCTGTGGTTCCACTGGAGCTGAATTGTTCACAAACTGGCATTTAAGTGTTTCTGAAAACGCACCACGGTTTCTCCTTGTTCCTCTAATCTCGGCGTCTGCCCTCCTTATTCTGTCAGGCAGCTAATATTGATCAGAAGTGAAACTTTCGTCGTAACTCCCCCCCCCCGCCGAGTCAAACTCCACTCGACGCCTGATTCTGAAAAAGGCTGCAAAGTTAAAAAGCGGGCGAAGACGTCGTAGATCATGTGGATGTGTTCAGGTTCATCCGTAAAACAGAGAATCACAAGACACTTAGGTAAAAGCATGTGAGGCTCTGAAAGGATCAGGTGGATTTTTTGTTCTGGTTTAACCCCTAAAGACCCAAACGAGGACCAAAAGTATCTGCTGAGCTAAAATGTTTAACCCATAAAGACCCACTGATACTTTTGTGGCACTTCTCAAATGAACTTTTCTCTATATTTAACCTTTCTTAAGTGATTTTTCACCAGTTATTATAAGAATATCCTCTGTAATTGCTGTTTTCCAGTGAAAATCAGGTATTTTCTTGTATTTAATTCACTGATCATGTAGATGTTCATAAAACCTCAGATTAAAGTTGAGGGTTATTTTATCAGAAAAAGAGAAAACAGAAGAAAAAGTGACTTTTTCAGTCAAATCTCTCATTAACTGAACAAAAACCAAGTGTGTCCATCCACTGTCATTGATCCAATTCCACGGATTTTACTGGTGAATCAATGTTGTAGAAGATGACAGTGTTTCCATGGTAACTACGGGGCCTCTGAACGTCCAAATGGGTCATATCTGATGACTATGAAAAGACGACAAACTGTATTTTACACCAATTATTTCCATGTATTGATAGAATTAGTGGATCAGCAGGCATTAAACAGTTTTGATCAGTCGATGATCAGCTGTTCAACTGCTCAGATACACATCAGCGCTCAAAATAGGTCAAATAAACAGCAATAAAATATGATATATTAAATATGAATCAAAAAACTAAGATCTAATATATGTGGACTTGACTGTATTTGTCTAGTTTTACTTAAATTATCACTAGTAATGATGTCTTTCATTCAGACTCAGTCATATGATTGTGTTTCCAGCTGAAAAAAACATTTTTACCCCCCCCCCCAAAAAAAAGGGGAGGCAAGAGGTATTGTTTTTGGTTCAGTTAGCAGCAAAACTACTGGTTGAATTCAGACCAAACTGGGTTTATAAATTGCCAGTGACCTAGAACAGAACTGATTACACTTTGTGAAAAGTAGGTCAAAGTTCACATTTTTAATGATTTTTTTTAAATCTTTTTTTTCCTCATTTCCTTATAATGGGTGGAATTTCAAATGTCTACAAAAACATCAATTTTGTTTCAATTTACTTAAAATTTGGCACATATATAGAGACAATTGATATGCTGACATCAGCACAGGTACAGACATGATGACATCAGCTGGATCGACGCCAAAATGAGATACAATACGTGCGGGGGGCGGGGCTTGTTGTACCTGGAACCACTTGTTTGTTTCGTTGTTTAACACTTTAGCAGCAAAACTACAGGTTGAATTCAGACCAAATTTGGTTTTCAGATTGCTTGTGACCAAGAATAGATGTCATTACATTTAGGAAAAAGTTGGTCAAAGTTCTTTTTTTTTTTTTTTAATGATTTTTTTAAATCGTCCAATGGGCTTCATGCACAGCCCCACTACTTCCTGAACTTCAGGCGGCTCCTTCACTTCCTGTCTTTCATTATTGGACGCACTGATTAATCCTGGTGTGTCTGCTACTTCTGATTAATTAGGCACACCTGGATTAATCAGCGCGTCCAATAATGAAAGACAGGAAGTGAAGGAGCCGCCTGAAGTTCAGGAAGTAATGGGGCTGTGTGAAATACATGCGAGGGGCGGGGCTTGTTGTGCCCGGCACCGCTTGTTTAGCGTATAATATCCCTTTAATTCCGTTCAGTGCGTATCAGCAGAGCTACACTTTCACCTCTTTGCTTCTAGAATATTCTCTTTATCGTTATCGCGTTCATTGTCCATTTGTCGGGGTGTTCGTCAATCGTTAAAAAAACAGACGTTCCACGAAACGCTGAGCAGCAGTCGCCTCGTTCTGCACGCTGGAGGAAAACAAAAGTAGAAAAATAGCCTTTTTGTTGGATATAGAAGGTGGCCAACTCTGAATAAAAGCCTTAACATGTCTGTGTGTGTGTGTGTGAGAACATCAAGCCCAGTGTTGTGGATAGTATTGGCTTTTGTCGTCTCAGTAGCTGTGGGTTTCACAGATCGATACCTCAGATTTGATCTTGTTGTCTCCAAAGCAGAGGTGCTGGAGGTAGGCGGCGGCGTTGGACTGGACCGACGGGAACTGATGCTGCAACATCTGGATCACCTCTGGCAGCTCCGGGTCCCTCCAGCCGAACTCCCTACGACAACACAACACAAAGAAAACACAGTGTGAGTGCGTCCGTGTGTGTTTGTGGTGTGAAACTGTTAGTCTGCAGAGACGTTTCCCACTGTGAACCAGACTCAACAAAGCTCAAGGGAGAAAAAACTGAGCAAAGAAAGAGCGAAAGATACAGTCTGAACATTAGATTTACTTCCCTCTGAGTTGTTTTTTTATTAGTTTTGAGGAAAATAAATGTTACGGTGGAGCTTTAATTGAGAAAATGAACCAAAGCCGCAACATAATGAGTGTGTAACAGACTTTAATTTATTTATTTTCTTGTTTTAGCTGCAGATCAACTCTTTATTTTAAAGACCAGAAAAGAAAACGGATAAACTCAAAACCAAACCTTTCAACTCATCTTTTACAGACTAAGGCCGTCGTGGTGAAAGGGTTAGGATTAAAAAGGTCGCTCACGTGACATTTTTTCGTCTCATACTGTGATGTCCAGGACCATAATACTCTTTTTCACCTTAAACACACGCAAACATGAAAATGGAATTTGCCAAAATCTCAACTTTGGTTGGAATTTTCAGAAATAATCATTTTCAGTGACATAAACTAGAGTTTTCATGTGGATGAACGGCACAAACTCATGAGAAATATATGCTTTTTTTTCAGATGTATACAAGGCATAACCCCTTAAACCCTGAATTTAAGATCAGATATTATCCATATTATCCATATCCATATTAACTACTCCATATCACATACTTAACAATGTATGGTATATGTTTTCATTTTTATACTTGTGTATAAACGCTCTTTATATTCATGCACTTTGTCCGAGAGTGTCGGTCAATCCATGGGGCACCTGTCTTTCATTAGTCTTATTCATGTAATTTTTTTATTGCGTTTGTTGTTTTTATGTAATTTTTTAAAATTGTTTTTTACTGTTACTGTCTTTCATGTACCTTTTACTGAGCTCTTGCAACCCATTTCCAATCCAGTTTTTTTTTTTTTCTGCAAATGGCAAGTAAATTGATTCTGATTCTGAAGATAAAACAAGATTAGACAAGATGAGATAAGATGAGACAAGATAAGGAAAGATAAGGTAAGATAAGATAAGATAAAACAACATAAGATAAGATGAAATAAGATAAGGTAAGATAAGATAAAACGAGATAAGACAAGATAAGATAAGGTAAGATAAAATAAAATAAAATAAAACAAGATAAAATAAGATAAGGCGAGATAAGATGAGACAAGTCAAGGTAAGATAAGATAAGATAAGATAAAACTTTATTCATCCCATTGTGCGGAACATGGTGAGATAAACAGTTAACATCAGCAACATACAACAAGCAAGTGCAGAGAAAGACAGGTAGAAAAACAATACGAGTGAAAAATAAAATATAAAGGGAATTTTAAAAATGAATTTGGTATTTATATAAATATCTACATAAACTGATATTTAAATATAATTTACATATTTACACTGTAGTTGCCCATGCAATATTATTTACATATATTATTATATATATTCAAGTATATTTAAAAAAAAAAGTGTTTTGCTTTGCAGATGCTAGATTAAGTGGAAATTGTTCATTTGACTACAGCACATTAAACAGAAAGAATTTAGGTATTAATGCAAATTTGCAACAACAGGTATAATAGTCAATAGTAAAGGAAAAAAAAATATTAAAACAGATTTTACCATCTCAGGAGGTGGAGATGATTGTATTGATGCTGCTTAGTTATTTTCAGCGTCCCAACGTGGTATATATCGATTACATGCGTTTGATGCAAATTTGACAATTACGGTCATGAATTGTTTGGCGTCCACATACTTTTGGCCACAGAATATAATTAAACGCTGACACTCGACAGGTTTAACACCAGTATGGACGACGGTAAAACGTGTTGATTCTGTGACTAGTGATGGACTCATTCAGATTCAGGGGCGACGCCTCTTATGTAGATGAGCAACAGCTGATCTCCCTCCTTCTTCTAACTGACCTGGTTGCTTTGGTTTCCGTGAGTTACTCATTTTGACCGTGCCTTCGCCTAAAGCCATGCATGCGGAGGCTCACGAGTGGAAGAAGAAATAATGAAGGTGAGAAAGGGATGAAGTCACAGTAAAGAGGAGGCGGGGTTTATCGACGTCCATTATCTGTCGCCAGTGGCAACCAACTATCACGTTTCTTTGACGGCGTTCTTGGGAATGGGTAAGACTGGAAGTGGGTTTGGTTTGAAGCACAGTCGGATTCCCTCAGCGAGACCGTGAAAGCCTCCGGTACTGATCATACTGACTCCCTTTACATCAGGGGTGTCAAACACGCGGCCCGCGGGCCAAAACCGGCCGCCAAAGGGTCCAATCTGGCCCGTGGGAGGAATTTACAGAGTGCAAAAATTATACTGAAGACATTAACAGTGAAGGGTGTCGAACTCGTTTTAGTCCAGGTTTCAAATACAGACCAATTGAAATAATAATATAATAACTGATAAATAATGACTCCACATTTTCTTGTTAGTTTAATACGGAAAAAAAATTACATTACGCCTATAAATAATGACTCCAACTTTTTTTTTTTTTGCTTTAGTGCAAAAAATAACATTAAATTATGAAAATATTCACATTAACAAACTATCCTTTAGCGATAAAATGCGAATAACCTGTATAAGTATGAACAACCGGAATCATCTAAAGAAAATAATAATAATAATAATAATATAATATCCTGTAAATAACGACTCCACATTTTCTTCTCGGTTTAATGTGAAGAAAAAATACATCATGCCGATAAATAATGACGACTCCAAATTTTTCTTTTTGCTTTAGTGCAAAAAATAATATTAAATTATGAAATATTTATATTAAACAAGCCTTTAACAATAAAATGCAAATAACCTGAATAAATACGAACAAGCGGATTTACCAGTAAAACCCATGGAGTTGGATCAATGCTTATTTTGTTCGGTTTGTGATATGTATCTTTGTCTTGTTTTCTCTGTTTTCGATATAATAACCCTCAACTTAAATCTGAGGTTTAACAAACATCTACATAATCAGTACATTAAATATAGGAAAATACCTTATTTTCACTTAAAAATGCTAAATACAGAGGATATTGTCAGAGTAAATGGTGATAAATTAGATAAGAAAGGTTAAAAATAGAGAAAAATTTATGAGAGCCTTTATGGGTTAAAAAAATCTGTCAGTTTTTTTTTAGGTTATTCTCATCTTTTCTGTTTGGATAGTTTGCAAATGTAAATGTTTTCACAATTTAACTTTTTTGCACCAAAAAAAAAAGAAAAAATTGAGTCGTCTTTTTTTTTTTTTTGGACAACTCCAATTTTTTTCTTCTTTTGCGCAAAAAAGTTAAATTATGAAAATATGTACATTGCATATACTTCCTAGTGCGGTCTAATTGGTTCTGCTGCCTGTCACTACTGCACCAACTGCCTACTTGTTCATGCACAACAGTAACTCTACTTGGACAAACTGCCCGAAACATGCTGGCAGAGACATTCAGAATCATTCTGCGCTGTACATGGGTTAACTGCGTTAAAATTTTTAATCAGATTAATTATGACGATGGATTCATCTGCATTCACTCGTTAATTCTGACAGCCCAAATATTTACATAACCTGAAAAACAAGAAAATCACATCAAGTTATTACTAAAGAAACTAAAAACTAAAAAAAAAGGGGGATTTTTTTTCAGGTTACTTACATCTTTTCTGTTTGGATGGTTTGCAAATGTAAATATTTTCATAATTTAACTTTTTTGCACTACGAAAACAACTACATTTTTTTTCAGGTTATTCACATTTTTTGTGTTTGGATAGTTTGCAAATGTAAATGTTTTCACAATTTAACTTTTTTGCACAAAAAAAAAGAAAGAAAAAATTGGAGTTCTCATGGGGCGACACGGCGGTGCAGTGGGTGGCACTCGTGGGTTCGATTCCAACACCAGTCGATGGGGGCGGGACCTTTCTGTGTAGAGTTTGCATGCTCTCTCCGGGTACTCTGGCTCCTCCCACCATCCAAAGACATGCACTGATAGGTTAATTGGTTAATCTAAATTGCCCATAGGTGCGAATGTGAGAGTGGTTGTTTGTCTCTATATGTTCAACCCTGAGATGAAGCGACGACATGTCCAGGGTGAACCCCGCCTTCGCCCATAAGTAACTGGGACAGGCCCCAGCGACCCCCGTGACCCTATAAGGGGGCTCAGATAACGAATGAATGGAGTCGTCATTATTTATAGGCTATTACGCTATTTTAATTGAGATGAAATTGGGCTGAATGTGGAACGACATCCCTGCTTTTCATCCGCACTTTCTCTTCTCCACAGATTTTACTTTCGCTGTTTGCTCCGCTTTTAATTTCTTTCTTTGATGTATCTTATTCTCGATGCAGAAACCGCCCGACGTCCCCACGGAGGTAATTTCGCTTCAGTCTAATCTGACGTAAACACACACACACACACACACAGGCACGTTCAGAGTTGCACGACACTGTAGGAATCTGCACGGAGGCAAAAACAAACAGTAAAAGCCGTAAGAGAACTCGATGTGCAGCTTAGCATTAGCAACCGCCGAGCACGCACGCGCACAAACACACACAGGAACACACTTCAGCACTAATAAACACACTCATTGACTCGCGTTCACACAACCCGCCATCAAACCCAAAGCAGAAGAGCCAGGATTAGAACGCTTTTGTCTCTAAGTTTCATAATGGGCTGATGGGAAAAACTCAGTGTCTGAAAAATGGGGGAATTGGAGAGAGGGAAAGGAGAATTATTTCAAAGGTTATTTGTTCCTTCTCTTTTTGACAGTTTCCTCTGTTGCGCTGTCAAATGCGTTGCCGTCGTACCGTGTTGCTCTACACCAGAAGCACGTGTTAACGTAACCGGAGGTGGCGTGACCTTGTGGCGGGCACTGTGTGGGCTAATTGGCTGATAAAACAGATGCTATTACCGCTACGTGAGCGCATACGCTATGTTGACAAAAGTATTGGGACACGTTGCATCGAGCGTTTCTTTTCTAACAGGGTTCTGGGATACAGAATAATAATAATAATAATAATAATAATAATAATAAATGTCCTCATATAGTTTAATATTGGGATAAATATCATTGCATTGCTTGCGTTTTTTTTTTTTATTCTCTCAACGTTTATTTTTTTCCCCCCATGACTATGGTTTTAAATGATCTTCCTCGAAATTTCTGAAATATTTTTCATTCTCTGACTGTAAATCGTAATTTTCTACCACAACTAACCGTCTACTTAAACTTTAAGGAAATATTGACGTCTATAAACTATATGAGCATAAATATTGGGACACATCATGTCTACAGCCGTAAGGTGTCCTGTTCATGAGGATTTGAGATAAAAACATCAATATGTCCTTAAAATTCCTCTAGAAATTTAGAGGTAGAAGTTAGTTTGGTTTAAATTGTTATCTTTGTTTCCAAAATGCCTCAGAGATGGTTTTGACGTCATTTCTCTCAACATTGACTACGGTTTTCAGTGTTCTTCCTCTAAATTTCTAAAATATTTCTCCTGCTCTGACTGTAAATAATAATTTTCTACCACAACTAACCATCTACTTTCATCACATCTGACTAAGGAAGAAAAATCTCACATTAAACTTTAACCCTTAAGGACCCAGTGTGACATTTTTGGCTATTCTCAAATGAATTTTCTCTGTATTTTACCATCCTTAAGTGATTTATCACCATTTATTGTGATATTATCTTCTGTATTTTGTGTTTTTTGTTTTTTTTTTAGTGAAAATCAGGTATTTTCCTATATTTAATTTACTAATCGTGTAGAAGTTCATGAGTAAAGAGTAAAATTGAGGATTATTATGTAAAAAAAATTTACAAAACTAAAGAAAAAAGGAATTTTTCAGTAAAATCTACCATTAATTGAACATAAACCCAGTGTGTCCATTCACTGTCGTTGATCCAACTCCATGGGTTTTACTGGTGAATCAATGTTGTAGAAGATGACGGTGTTTCCACGGTAACTACGGAGCCTCTGAACGTCCGAATGGGTTATAATTGATGACCATGAAAAGACGACAAACTGTATTTTACACCAATTATTCACATGTATTGATAAGATCAGTGGATCAGCAGGTCTTAAACAGTTTAGATCAGTAGATGGTTTTGGTCGTCGGTGGGTCTTTATAGGTTAAGCTGATTTTAGAACTTTCCCTGTGTGTATTTAACTACTGAACTCTTGCATTAATGTTCGTTTTTTGGCCCATTACCTACACACCACTGGCCAAAGAATAACATACTTGAATCCAGAGTGGCACTTTCTGCAGCATTCTGCCGTAATTATTACACTTTAAAAACCCGTCCTGTCTGATTTCCTTCAGACCTTCAAAGTGGGGGCATATAGAGAAAAAAACTGAAGCGCGCACACGAGTGGTACTTTACATACAACAAAGAACAGAGTTAACACTTGAATGAATGAAGCGACACAGTCTAATTGTTGGCAGCCTGCAGGCAAACACCCACATGCTCACGAGAAGAAAAAAAAACAAAACAAAAACATACTCTTACACGAGAACAGCTTATTATGAGAACAAAAAGGGGACGGGAGCCGTAGATAGTTGAGAAGCAAACACAAACACGCAGGAAAAATAAAAGGAAAGAGAACACACACAGTGACGGAACCGGAGCCTAGAAACGGTCGTGGTTACGGAGCGAAAGTAGCGCATCAGAGTCGATCTACCTCAAACTGTGCCCTCGGGCTGCGATTCTCCGTAGGCGAACACCCACAGATGCACACAAAATGTACATATTTAACCTGAATGCCACATCCCACTGCACACGTCAACAACGGACAGACTGAAATCCTGCTTTAACCCCTTGAAGACGCTTGTGTCTGCGGCGCCGCATCCACCGTCAGTCAAGTTACCGTAACGTCTGAACCGTTTCGGCTGCTGAGAAAATTCAAACGGCGCCTGAAAGTTGATAAATAACACGTTACGGTAGAGGCACGTATTTCCTGTGGGGGAGGGGTGGAAGTGGGCGGAGCAGAAAGTAGCAGAGTGCAGTCGGTGAGAGACACTAGTCGCTTTTCCATTGACCCTCAAATTGCTCGAATATAACTTGCGCATAAAAATTTACCTAATGGAAAAACGACAATTTCGCCAAAACTCTAGTTTTTCAATTAAAAGTTTTTGCGCTGGCAAGTGGTGGTTTTTTGGGTGTAGCGCAAATGCTTTATTACGCAAAACTGCAATGGAAAGACCTTTTGTCACAACTAGAGTCAAGTGAATAAAAAAACCAAACAAACATGTTGATGAATGTTACAACAAGCGAAGAAGAAGAGTTTTAAAGGAAACATGACGCAGTATGTGTGGACACACCAGGAAACTCAATCATTTTTTAAATTTAGTACGAGACATAATAATAATCATGAATATATCTGTGAATCAACACGATATTTATGTTCGTCGCCATGTTTATGGAATGACTTCTCACGTCATCTCGCGATAATAAATGAACAAATCATTGCATTTGTGATTTAATGGAAAAAAAGACATTACACACTTCTGTTTTTTTCGACAGTTAGTAAATATCGGCAAAGTTTTGCACAGGTTTCCAATGGAAAAGCGACTACTTACTACATTTAGCTGCAATAAATTCCTGTACATAATTGTATCTAATAGTGATAGTGTTGTGTTGGAGTGTTCTACTTGTGTGTTTCGTTATATTTTTGTTGAATTTGACCTTTTTCCACTACTGTCCGTTTGTTGATGGGTGTATTTTTGCTGTAAATATTATAAAAGTAAATTTATGTATATTTATATTTATATATGTATGTAAATATATAAAGAGAGAGCTAGTTAGGGCAGAAAGAGATGCAGTGTCTGTGAAAGAAGCAGATCACGGATGTGTTTGTGAGTGAAATGAGGGGCTCTGTCTATAACTAGAGAGA
>JAPQRP010015697.1:0-16162 GCA_037367295.1 Apogon hyalosoma
GAAGTTACAACCAAAAGCCGCACAGTGAGGCATTTTGTGATTGTTTTTCTCCGTAAATAAAGTTGAGCAGTTGAACGGTGGCTTCATGTTGACTCAAGGACAACCTTTTGACGTCATCGTCCCAGAATGCAATGCGCGCACAAAATAATGGCCACTCCTGTTAATAGAATTGTATTGTAAACAACAAGGTTTTTTTTAAAATAAATAACACACATATTTATATACTTTTAACAATTTTATTTAATAGTTGAGTTCAGTCTTAGGATTGTAACAGACTATTCTATGTTGGTGAGATGTGCTCCCCTTTTGGTCCCTAGAGAGTTGCTGTAGTTAATGTAAAGTGTGAGTTGCCAGAAAGTGGAGTTGTAAAAACATGTGTGGTGACACTTAATGTAGTAGAATAAAGCCTGTACCTGTGGCTGGACATGCAAGACTCCTGTGTGCTGTTTATTATTTATATTATCACCAAGTATAAGTTAAGTGCATATAGACTGCTCGGTTACAGTATTTTAAAACCTATTTGTCTTTATAATCTGCCTACCAAATTTTTTAAAAGTGTTTTTAACTACATAGCTTCAGATGTATTGCAGACAGTAAACAGTACTCTTCAGTCAGGGCAGTTTCCCCAGGCCTTGAAAACCGCAGTAATTAAAAATCTTCTAAAAAAAAAAATCTAAGCTGGATGCTTCAACAAGTAATTACAGGACCATATCAAACCTTCCATTCAGAGTTCAAAATCTTACTCCTGGTCTACAAAACACTGAATGACCTTGGACCAAAATACATCCTAGACTTGTTAGTTCCCTATGAAGCATCCAGACCCCTGAGGTCATCAGGGACAGGTTTACTGTGTGTTCCCAAAATCAGAACCAAACAAAGTGAAGCAGCATTCAGTTCTGCTGCTCCTCACTTGTGGAACAAACTTCCTGAACACCTGAGGTCTGCTCAAATTGTCACCTCATTTAAATCAGGCCTGAAAACCTTATTGTTTACTGTTGCTTTCTCTTAAACTCTTAAATAATGTCTTTTAAATGAACTTTAAAATCCCATTTTACTGCTGATGATTTTAATGTCTATTTTATTTAAATTTTAAAGTTAATGTTTTTAATATAATTAATGTCTTTAATTTGAACTTTCTCTCATTTTAAATGTATTTTTATGCTTCTCCTGTGATGCTTTTATGTTTTATGTAAAGCACTTTGAATTGTCCTGTACATGAAATGTGCTATACAAATAAACTTGACTTGCCTTGCCTTTATAGACGGGGTTCTCTTTAAGTCATCTACAGATCATTTATTCAAATACTAATGGTGAAAAAATGCCTGTGGCAGGCTGTATTTTTTTACACCTAGACCTTCAGTGCTGTTATATGTGACTTAATGCCCATTTAATTTCAATACTATACTATCAATACTATACAAAAAAGAACCAATAGCCCTGTAGCTCAGCAGCATGTTCTATCAAGAATCAATACCAAGTTGAATTTGCAAGGTTGTCGATTTATCTCTCAGTAGAAGTGGGTGGTACTTTCACCTGAGGATAACTCAACAAATGAAATGAAAGTCCATATGTGACTTCCTATCAGTGCTCATTGAGTGATCAACTACATTTATATCTCTAACCATTTCCATGTTATAAGCCATAAAAATATGGACCATTATAAGTAAAGGCAAATTTTTGATAATTCAGAAATTCATCAAAAGTTCAGAAATCAAAACTTCTCAAAATGGTGAACAAGCTTTGTAGACATTGTCCCAAGGAAGCTACATAATACAATTTGAAATGAATCTGACTAGTAGTTTTGTCTGAGAAGCTCTTTGAAAAAATTGCAAATGAAGACAACGACCATGATGATGACAAAGATGACGACAAAGACAACTATAAAGATGATTCAGGACACAGTGCTTTTGCAATAGCTCATGGCCTATAGGCCAGTGATCTAAAAAGGAAAAAAAAAAAACCAGGGTGTTGCATCACAAACAGGCATGTCATGTAGCAAGAATGAATGTCATTAATAAATTAAGAAACCCAATGAAGACAATTCAGCAGGTCCCATTTCACTATAGTACCAGCTAGACCTCGTACATCATCTCAAGTACAATCATCAAAATTTACTGAATAAACTGAGAAACATATGCAAATGTTACTCACCAAACCAACTGCTTATTTTTTTTAGTTTGTCTGCCCCTTTAAAAAAAAAATCCATTACCAGTTTCCACCATTATAAGAAATACTTCTCCACTGGAATGCAGAATTTGTCCCCCCCCATGCTTTTTTTCCACTACATTATTCATTGTGAAGTGACTCAAGCTGTCAAATAAACAGAATAGAAAGCATATTTGCCTCTGAGACATGCCTAATTACTTTCTAACCATGTTGTTATTTTAAGCTGTTGGTTCCACTGGTCCTATTTTCCTGTATTGAGACATAATAATAATAATAATAATAATAATAATAATAATGATTTTATTCATAAAGCACTTTCAATCAAAGTGCTGTACAGATAGTTAAAACAGATGTTTAGACAGTTTACATACTGACCAAACAACTGGAAACACATAATACACAATTTAAGACAGACTAAAACACATTAAGTTTCATATGTGGTAAAAAAACAAGTGGCTCTTTAACTTTGCTTTAAACACCTCAACAGAACATGCCTGTCTAATGTATAAACAGATGAATGAATTTGTGGATTTGTCTAGATTGAACACATACAACCAAATCACCATTCACTGCACTCTGTTAAACTGTTGAACCTACTGTGAGTGCATTGTGCTCAGTATGGTGATTGTGTCCATGATTAGTATGTAGTGAATTCCTGCTGTGACCTGTGTGCTTATCATTTCTCTATAATGATAAACCACCACAATTTCTGTTGCTATTATTGTCTTCATTTACAAGGCTCATAAAATATATTTTGGGTCCAGAGAGATAATTTTCAACTTCATTCTGATGGTGGCAGTGACTTTATACATGATTTGAAATCCAAATGCTGCAAAATGTCCTTTCAGTTGTCATGGCTCACTGTCTGAGGAGTCAGACAAAGGACAATGGGGAGCGAGCAGAGGAAGAGCAGGAGGACAGAGACCAGATGGAGTCAGAGGGATGGAGGTGTCTCTTTGTACCTTCTTCACCCCACACACCCTGTGGTGCTGTGAACTGTGTGGCCTACTTTAGCTCTCTGCATTTTTCATGACACACAATCACACAGAGCAACACACACTAAACTGCACTTCAAATATTCACGCATGTGCTCACATGAGCAGCAAATCCCAGTGTGGTATGGAGAGCAGTAATACTTTGTAATGTGCACATGGCAGCACTGACTTCTGGGCACATATGCACTCAGACAGGATATTGAAATGTCAACATCAACAACATGCATGACCTGGAAAACCGAGAGGTCCAAATCAAAAATATTGAAACATTGTAGATTGATTACGTTCATCATGTCTTCCATTCCTAGTTAGAGACACCGTTGGGTTGGGAAATTTTATCTTGAAAAGGTTCCGATCAGCTGTTTTTAGACACGTCACACCAGGAAGCATTTGACAGCTCTGATGAAGGCTGAAGCTACAGCCAAAACTGTCAGCAGGTTAACGAAAAACATCTTTCCTCAATTTTACTTATCTGATCACAAGAAAATCTCTAACAATGCATTTGTTTTCCTGACATGTACCTCTGCTGAACTTGTGGTTAAAGCTGGCAGTTAATGCTTGGCAGTTTTTTTTTCTTAGTATCATTGGTTAAAAATTCCACAATTACCTATGACATACTTAATTACCAGTTATCTATCAGAATCCATCAGGTGGTACCTGGACATGATTCTGCTGCTTGACTCTGTATCTCAATATAGAGGCTTGAAAAAGTGGTTTTCCTTTTCCATACCTACCTGAATTGAGGAAAGACCTATTGGCGTATTTATCAGTTGTGGATTTTTTCCTCTCCTGGCTTCAGATACAAAGAGTCAAGATGATGCCAGCCAAAAAACAAACTCTTGCTTGAAATGGCAGCTCACACACTAATGGTGGACATCATGGTGGCTCCATCCACCTCTTCTATACACTCTGTGCTGTAAAAACAGCTTCTGATCAGTTGCCACAAAGCTCAGGTCTGTGTACAGATCCAACACACACAATGGCATTTCATTTAAAGCCATATGATTTAAGATTTGGACAACATGAGCCAGTTGGAGATGTTTTGATTTGCACACATTCCTGTGGTGGCTAGGATCGGCTCTGGCATCCCTGTGACCCTCAAGAAGCATTTCAGAAAAAGGATGGATGGATGGACATTCCTGTGATGAATTTGTTTTTGTCTTTCAGTGACTGTCCACGCAGAGTCAACATAAATAGGACTTAAACAAGGACTCTTGTCTGAATCTGTTTCCCTGCAAACACAATTCTGACTAAAGAATCTTTAGTGAACAGTGAGCCAGTGGCCTCACGCACCGCCCTGCCAGAGAGAAGGCTGGGTGCCACAGATTCAGTAACAGTGACTACAAAGCCATTGCTATAGCAACAGGCTCTTCCAACAAAAGGGCAAGGGCCTGTGGTGGTTCAGCTGCTGCAGGATTGGAGACATGCACACAAACAGCTGCACAGTTACTGAAATAAAGAAAAATCTGGATGGTCAGTGTTGCACTAGAAACATTAATATTTTAGAGCATACATAAACATCACCTAAGCAGGAACTGGAATATTTTCAGATATTCAGAGTATTTACATTTTAATTGTGTCGTATCTAAGGAGCAACTTTTGAGGTGAAACGATGTATAAAATACAAAGTAGCTCCATGGGTCAAATATCACTGGCAGTGATAAGTCAACTGTTCCACACACCAGCATCACAAGCCACAGGGAATGTGATGGAAAATTCATACCCTGGCTTTGTAATCAAGACGTGATGAATGTGTAATAAATGCATGTAAACTCATTTCCATTTCAGACTGAAACACAGCGTACTTAAAGTGGACTCAGCGTCCAACAGGAAAAAAAAAGGTTCAAACTAAATACTGGCGCAGATTCAAAGTGTCTGTAATAGTGGACTATGTTAAATGTGCTTAATTTTCTAGCTTTTGCCCTTCTGAATGACACAAAATTCCAAATAAGCTTTTTACATGATCAGTGTGACTGCTGGTTATTGAATGTGTCCATGCTTCGTACTGATGTCCAGAGCAAGTTTATTCTTCTCAGAAGATAATGCGATGGTACACCGTGAAAACGTGTTCGCCTGGATAACCAACAGATAATGGGATGGGGGTGTAATGCTCTCTGTTCAGACCCGCCAAATCTGTCCTTCTTTCCCGCATTGTCCTTTGATTCCACATTGTCCTTCATGTTGAGGGCCACATGACAAACGTGAACTTTGACCTGGATGAATGTAACTTACTTATTTGACTTATCAAAACAATTTAAATTACAACGAGCCAGATATTTAGATAATGATGTATAAAATAAAATTGACCCCAAAAATCCAAAATATAATGATCAGATTCATAAACTACTGTGTTGCTATAGCAACTTGATGACTTGGAACTATACCCGTTACACTCCCATCAAATTACCTTTGATTATTGAACAACCAAATACATATGTCAGTACATGTTACATTCTGCATGAAATCTGTCAAAGGTAATTTCTATATACTCACTAAAACACTCAAACATTACAAACATCACAATATGATTAATAAACACTTTCACCTTCTTTACTTATATACTTGCATTTAAACACATTAAATGAATTATGGTGAGCAAGTTAAATAATAACCTTCATACCTCATTGTAGAAAACAGGCAGTTATTAGCAGCTGAATAAATCTCAATGTTAGATAGGATGTTTTAGCTGCTTTCTACAAGAACAACTAATTTCTGAATAGGTCTGTCAAGAATGGATGGATTGCAGAGCCGTCCACCACTTTATTTTAACTTTTGCTCACCGATCTGGATTGTTGCCTTGCGTAGCAGTCCTTTGTCATCCTCATGCACTTCAAGAACCCTAGCGACCTTCCATTCATTCCTAGGGATCTCCTCTTCTTTAACATTAACAATGTCACCGACTTTCAGATTTCATTTGGGAGCATGCCCCTTTTGCCTTAAATTGATATTGGCTAGATAATATTTTCTCCATCTGCCCCAAAACTGCTCTGACAGATACTGCACTCTTCTCCAATGCTTTTTGGCAAACGAATCCTCCTTGATAAATTTGTCTGGTGGGGGCAGTGGAACTGAGGATTTCATTGTCAGGAGATGGTTGGGGGTCAAAAGCTCTAGACTTTTTGGATCATTGATAGTGTCCACTGAAAAAGGACGGTTGTTGACAATGGACATGGCTTCATAAAAGAATGCCCTTAAAGAAGCATCATCCAATCTTCCACCACTGCTTGTAAGGACAGAGCTGATTACATTTCTCATTGTCCTAATCTAATCTGCCGTTCCCATATGCCTCCAACATGACTTGCACTTGGGGTGTTCATGTGGAAGTCACACTGCCTGTTTGCTAGAAATTTAGCTATTCTGTCTTTGTCCATTTCATTGAGAGCTCTCTCAATTTCATTTCTTGCTCCCACAATGTTGGTTCCCTGATCTGACCTTCTGTGCCTTACAGCTCCGCGGATGGCTATAAAACAATGCAAAGCATTTATGAGCGCATCTGTTGTCATATCTTCCAGCATCTCCACATGAACTGCTCTGGAACATAGGCATGTGAAAAGGAGACCATAGTGTTGATGCACCTTGCAACATTGTTTTGTGAGAAACGGGCCAAAACAGCCCAGGCCACAGAAGGTGAACGGTGGTGAGGGGTTCACTCGGTCACCAGGAAGGTCTGCCATCTGCTGTTCTTCTAATGGCCTGCAAGCTCTCCTGCAAGGGGGACACTGTCTTATGTACTGAGCTACTGCCTGACTGCCACTAATGATCCAATAACCATTGGCCCTTAGTTCTTTTAGGGTTTGTCCCCTGCCCTGATGTAGTGTCCTTTCATGATAGTGTGCCAGAATGAGGTGTGTAACAACACTGTCTCGCAGAAGGATTATAGGATGTGAAGGTCAAGAGACGCAGATGCTCTTTTTAGTCATCCCCTCACCCTCATTATATCATCTTTGAGGTGTGGTTCAAGCTGATAGAGTTTGTGATTGTGAGACATCTTTCCAGATTTCTAGCTGAGTATGTGTAACTCTTCTTTGAATGCCTCTTGCTGAGCTAGCCTGACAAGAGTAAGTGAGGCTCTTCTTCTTTCCTCAACACTTAGAGGTTCTGTTTGCGTCACCCTTCTGGTTAGCTTCTGGATCTTAGCAGTAACATTTACAGCTGTAGTCCATTTTGTGAACCAGGACAGGTGCTCCAGGAAACTAACATGTCTCCTAACCTCAGTTCTCAGTGTTTGGGTTGCTTTGTCTCCGACAAGCAGTTCCATTGTTCCCTGAGTTGCAAAAACTTCTCTGTCCTGTAGGAACTTTGGTCCAGTGAGCCAGGTTGAGTTGAGTAGCTCTGCCACACTGAGGCCTCTTGAGGCATGTTGAGCAGGGTTTTCTTTGGTGTCAACGTAGAACCACTGTTTTAGATTGGTGGTTTCTCGTATCCTCTGGACACGGTTTGCGACAAAGACATAAAACTGCTTGGCTTCATTATTGACATACCCTAAGACAACTTGTGAGTCCGTCCAGAAGAACTCTCTATCAACTTTGAGCTAAAGTTCTTCCTTTAACACAAAACTCATGGCTGCAGAAACTGCTGCTGCAATCAACTCTAATTGTGGTATGGTAACTATTTTAGAGGGTGCGACTCTTGACTTGCCCATAATCAAGGAACAGTGAACCTTAACTTTACCTACCAGTCTAACATAAGAACACTGACCATAGCCCTGACTGCTCACATCTGAAAAAATGATGCAGTTCTACTTTCAGCACTCTTACAAAGTTCTCGGGTATGAAGCATCTTGGGATCTGAATCTTTCCAAGATTTTTCAGGTCATTTACCCAACTCTCCCACCTTGGCTTCAACTCCTGCAGCAGCAGTTCATCTCAGGCAACGTCTTTCAGACAGATCTCTTGAGGGATTCTCTTTCCTGTCAGGATGAATGGGGCCAAGAACCCTAACGGATCATACACTGAAGCTATCACTGAGAGTAGTCCTTGTCGTGTAGCTGGTTTCTCATCAAGTAAGACTTTGAAACAGAAAACGTCACTCTCAGCATCCCACCGTACTCCTAGTACACTCTGCACTGGGAGATCATCATGAACCAGATTTACATTTCTCACCTCAGCAGCACATTCTGAGGCACAGACAGACTCCAGAACCTCACAATTATTGGAGATGAATTTATGAAGATGCAGCTTTCCTTTAGCACACACTGGGGCTTCTTTTACCAGCCTGACTGCCACATCTACAGACTCCACACTTATGAGGCCATCATCTACATAGAAGTGCTTCTTAATGAAGCTAGCTGCCAAAGGATATTCACTCTCATTCTGGCTTGCTAGATGCTTTAAGCCATAATTGGCACAGCCTGATGATGATGACGCTCCAAAGAGGTGGACCTTCATACAGTACTCCCTAGGTTCTGAGTCTGTGTCACCATTGTCCCACCACAGAAAGTGTAGAAAACCTCTGTCACCTTTGCTGACGTGAAACCTGTGGAACATTTTTTTGACATCACATATGATTGCAATAGGATGCTTGCAGAATCGGCAGAGAACTCCAGTGAGACCGTTTGTAAGATCAGGTCCAGACAGCAGATGGTCGTTTCAGAAAGTGCCTTCATACTTAGCTCAACAGTCAAAAACTACTCTAATCTTATCTGGTTTTCTGGGATGGTATACCCCTTAGTGTGGGATGTACCATATATGTCCAGGTTCAGGAGCTTCATCTGCTCTCTCAGCATCTCTATCTTTGAAGACACCTTCCATAAACTTAACATAGTCACTCTTGAATTTAGAATCTCTGTCAAGCCTTCTTTTAAGGTGCTTTAGCCTAATCATGGTGAGCTTTCTGTTGTCAGGGAGATGAGGATGAGCTTTGAAGGGAAGTGGCATCTCAAGGTGACCACACTCCTTCTGAAGAGTGCTTCCCTTTAAGATCTGAAGGAACTGAATATCTTCCTGAGAAATGCTTTTTTCACCTGCTCTGATGTCTGCAAAATCTAATTCTAATAATAATGGATTAGATTTATATAGCACTTTTCTATTAACACATTCTCAAAGCGCGTACAGTGGATCCATTATTCATTCACTCATACATTCACACTCTGGTGGTGGTAAACTACATATATAGCCACAGCTGCCCTGGAGCAGACTCTCAAATCTGCCAATTCATGCCTACGGCCCGTCCAACCACCACTGAACATTCATACACATTCATACACCAGTGTGAGCGGGATTTCGAACCACCAACCCTTCGGTTATTGGATGACCTGCTCTACCTCCTGAGCCACAGCCACCCCCAACTCTAACTCTAGTACTTTTATAACAGCTGCAGGTGAAACAAGTGGAAGCTCCTTAAACGATATATGGTGACACAGACCAGTTACATCTTGTGAGTTCACTTTATGCGCTCCGCTTCCCACAATACTCCAGCCAAGTCTATTTTGATGGCATAAGGCTCGTAATCACCCCCAGTATTAACTTTACGGGGTGCGAGTGCTCTGGAGCAGTCATAACCAATCAGAAGCCCTATTTCACAATTCATCAGTGAGGGCATTTCAAGAGCTATGACCACAAGATGTTTCCATTTCCTAGTTGTCTTGCAAGTGGGGATGTATGTGCATTCAAAGGGGATAAAATCTCTTGTACAGGCAGGGGGCAAAAGGATAAAATCATCTGAGTGGAAGCCTTTTATTTTAAGTCCACTCACTTTCTGACTTTTCACAACTGAATCCTTTGCCATCATTGTGGAGAACTTTAGCTTAACTGGCTCCATCACTGCCTTTCGTTTTTCACATAGCTCTTTGTTGATAAATGTATGACTACTTTGGGTTTCCAATAGGGTGTACACCAGGATTTCAGAATCTGGGGAGTTAGGTGATGAGAGCCACACTGGAACGATCATTGATATACTCCCACCTTCATCTCCAGTGACACAACATGATAATGAGGAGGTATTTTCTCCACTTTGTCAGGACCAAAATCAGGAAACTGAACCCAAATGCAGAGACCTCAGACAGATGTAAAAGATAACAGTATTTATTAAAGACACTCAAGTACATCTTTTCACAAAAATATGCAAAACAGGAATCTTCAGAGCGCACGAGTCCAGGAACACACTGGCAATCCGTACACAGGACAGGGAAACAGGTAGCATGGACTAACCCCGCCTCAGTCGTCGCTGTACTGATTGGGAAAAGCAAAGGAGTGTCAAAAACCGGTCCAAGTCAAACATGGGAGAGTAATCAAACAGACAAGAGCACATTAGGATTAGGCTTACTCAGGGTCCAGAAAACAGGCGAAGGTCAAAACATGGTAGCAGGTATGGAGGCAGAGGTACAGACAGGGATCAAGCACAAGGCTCAGAAACGATGCAAACAAACTGCTTCGATGACAGGCGGGCAGACAGACAGGAACGCTGGTAAGTGACTCACAAGGGAAGACAACAAACTGGCCCTGACTAGAGGGAAGCACAGGGTTTAAATACACACAGGGAGAGGGAGACAATGAGACACAGGTGCAGCACATTAGGGCGGGGAAAGGTAATCACACAGGTGGGAAAAATCAGGGAACAGGAAGTAAAGATGACAGACATGACACAAGAGGAAGCCTAACAAAATAAAACAGGAAAAAACAGACAAAACAGAGAAAAACAGGCTGAAGGCAGGGAGCCGTCGTGACACACTTGGTGGGACACAGGCCAGCGGTCTTTATGCAGTGGAGCTGAATGGTGCCTTTTGCATATGCCACATGTGGCTTTGTTTCTACAGTCTTTGGAATTGTGTCCTTTTCTCAGGCATGCAAAGCACAGTTTACCATCTTGAACAAATTTCCTCCTCTCTTCCAAGGATTCTTCCATAAATCTTTGACATTTATGTATGAGTGGCGGTACGCACATCCGCTGGTAGGCCAATTTCAACAGAAATCTATAAAAGGGGTGGCTCCTCACCTGGCCTGACCTTTTGACTCTCACCTTTGGCGTTGCACCTCATGTCGCCGCAGGCTACAGGGCTTTGTGAGCTTGTAGCCACCAGCAAAAAAAAAAAAGTTTGCTGCAAGTAAATTCACGTCAAACTAAGCAAGTCCCGCAACATGCATACCGAGTTCACAGTTGGCTGTTTGGGCACTTGGTGTGCGCAGCCTCTGGCTTAACGGGGTACTAATATCTCTGTTTTGATTGTATGAGAACCTGAAGTGCTGCATGGGATTCGAAGGGTGATGGGTCTCCCCTTTCTGTTCCCCCCTTCGGTTGTCCTTTTTTTCTCCTCCCTCTTACACAGCTGGGATCCATCCCTATACCTGAATCACAGCTCGGGGCTATCTGGTTGGGGCTCGCTGACCCAGTGGGCAACAGTGGTGCATGTGGTGCACTGCCAGGTGTCTACCGGTAGGGTGCCGCCTTCGATGCTATTAACCCTTTCAACAGGGACTGTAAAAATGCGCCTCCGGCGCATATACCGGGGTTAGTTTTATTTATATCTTTTGAGTTAATTTAGTTTGCTTTGCTTGAAAGCTGTTTCATGTTCACTACTTCTGTTCACAATTGATCAAAAGGTTTTAATGTGTGAATGAGAGAGTGAGTGGTTTTAGTTCCTAGTCTATTTTATTGGAAATAAAATAAAAATGTATTTATATTTTCTACAGTTGTAAAATAAAGTGTTACATTTGTGATGACATAACACCTGCCTCTGTCCAACCTTACTCCTGTTCAATGCACCTGGGTGTCCTAGTGTGGGGTAAATTTAGTTTTGTATGGTTCCCTGGGCCTAAAACCAGGGTGGCGTTGTAGGCTATTACGTTTGGGGGTTATTGGGGGGATTGTTATAGCCCTGCCCTATGTTATCCCCTTGTTCCCTCTGCCATTACATAGGTTTTCTCCACAAAACACACACTTTAAAAAGTACGCACACTGGATTATGTGTTGCTGTGCTGAATTTCTTTAGTTTATTTGAATCTTTTGACTTATCAAAATCAATGGATTTGTTTGTTTGGCTTGCATCTGAGGATTTTATGTTGACAGCAAAGGTGTTTGCTTTTGGTCTCTTTATTTTGCTAAAGGATTTTTCCTCAGAGAGCTTTAATGCATGCAGCGAAGACACTGGATTGCACGCTATGCGGGCTTCCTTTGAAATGAAAAAAGCACACTCTCTAAAGTTTGGAAAGTCTTTGGCTTGATCTAATTGTTCTGTGACATAATGATTCCATCTAGTTGTAACCCAATCAGTGAGTTTGACAAGCAGTTTTTGATTCTCTTCACAGTCATTCAGGACCTGAAGACCCTTGATGGCATCACTGCATGTTTGGAGGAAATCACTAAATTCTCTTAGTTTAACATATTCCATTGAACCAATCTTTGGCCATTTCTTAAGCTTATCTCTGTAGGCACATTGCACCACAAAGGAGTGACCAAAATTGATGAAAGAATGCAATGCAGGATATTTTGAATGGAGGATAAACAGCCTCAGTCAACTTCCACTGAAATTCAGGCTGTCCTGCAGGCTCAGGATCCAGAGGTATCAGCTCGGACCGTACATCATTATTTGAACAAGATGAAGCGATACAGCAGGAGACCAAGAAGAACCCCACTGCTGACACAGAGACACAAAAAAGCCAGACTGGACTTTGCAAAAATGTATCTGAGCAAGCCTCAATCCTTCTGGGAGAATGTTTTGTGGACAGATGAGACGAAGGTTGAGTTTTTTTCCAAAGTACGTCATTCTACTGTCTACAGAAAAAGGAATGAGGTCTGCAAAGAAAAGAGCACAGTACCCACAGTCAAACATGGTGGCAGTTCAAATATGTTTTGGTGTTGTTTTGCTGCCTCTGGCACTGGGTACCCTGACTGTGTGCAAAGAAACATGAAATCTGGAGATTATCAGAAGATTTTGGGTTGCAATGTTGGGCCTAGTGTCAGAAATCTGGGTCTGCCTCAGAGGTCATGGGTGTTCCAGCAGGACAATGACGCAAAACATACTTCAAAAAGCACCAAGAAATGATTGAAGACAAAGCACTGGAGAGTTTTGAATTGGCCAGCAATGAATCCAGATCTAAATCCCATTAAACACCTATGGAGAGATCTCAAAATTGCTGTTGCAAGAAGGCACCCTTCAAATCTGAGTGACCTGGAGCAGTTTGCAAAAGACAAGTGGTCCAAAATTCCAGTTGAGCGGTATAAGAAGCGTGTTCTTGGCTATAGGAAGCCATTGATTTCAGTTATTCTCTCCAAATAGTGTGCAACCAAATATCTAATTGAGGGTGCCATCAATTTCGTTCAGCCCATTTTTTTTGGTTTTGTGTAAAATTATGTCAAATTTGTCTTTCGTCTTCTGTTTTTTTTGTGTTGTTCCAATGCACATAAAGGAACTAAACATGTAAATACCAAACACATTTCTAGAAGAAATGCTGTATTTTCTGGAAAAATTCCATGGGTGCCAATACTTTTGTCCATGACTGTACATGCCATGGAGGGGCTTGTCCTTCTATGATAGCTCCTCAGGCTCCTCCTCCTTACTGGGTTTTTGTTGCCTTGGAGGCTCCTGCCTCCTTTACAGGACCTGCCTTACCCTCTGTAGGTATTTGGCTGTGGCTGACCTCCTTGCTGCCTCCTTTTGATTGCCATTTGCCTGCAGGTATTAGCAGTGCAGTGTTCAAGTCCTCCAGTAAAGAATGGTCTGGTACTTTGTTGTTTAGGTAGTTGAGTTCCCCCAGGACTTCATGATTCTTTCTCTAAGGTCAGTCGCCCTTGTATTCAGTCTGTCTGTCTTCGGGGCTTGGTAGCCAATCTTGATACTTAGGGGTGATGGTGAAACCACCCCCAAGCTGACCTGTTGTCCTGGCTCCCTCTTGCTGCAGCATCTTTGTACCGTGGATGAGATACAATGCTGTACCTCATCAATCTCTATCTGTGGTAGCAACTTCTTATTGCAGTCATTCGAACACTGAGCTAAGAGCTGTTTATTACTCAGTGAGGATGTGGGGTTTGGAAGCAACTATTTCTCCTACATCCTCTGCATGTTCCCTCTCTCACTGGGATTGCTGCCATAGTAACACTCCAGCAGTACCATGTTCTCTGTCCTGCTCCGTGAGTGCCTTGCTCCAGTAGCCAAATTGACATCAGAATGTCCTGGTTCCCCAACACCTGATACACCTGGGACAACAATGTCCACATTGATGTCCCGTGCGACATCTGAGCTGGTATGACTCTTATTTATTGTAACGCTCATTCTGAGGTATGTATATATGTATATATATATACATATATATATATATGTATATATATATATATGTGTGTGTGTGTGTGTGTGTGTGTGTGTGTGTGTGTGTGTGTGTGTGTGTGTGTGTGTAAAACTACCACAAAAAAAAAAAAAAAAACATGAATGGGAGGAGGGGCAGGAGGAGGCGGGATAGGCAGTGGGACATGAGGCGGAAGCAGGCCAGAGCATGAGGTCCTGCCCAATGCTGCTTGCAGCTGTATTTTATATTTTTAATTTGTATGAGTAAAACAGAAAAATATCTTAAAACCTGAAAAATATAATGATACACTAAACACTGATCCATCTTCACCTCTAAGTAGTTATCAGCTGAACTTACCTTTTGTTTGTTCTTGATCACATTACACAGTATCAAAAGATAAAAAGAAATTACTAGGGTTACATATCTAAATAAAACGTTAGTTCTTACAGCGTCTGTTTTTTGTGCAAACTGACAGACAGGGTGTAAGTAGCATAACAGGGCAAACAATACCAGTGTGTGGGACTTTTGTTTTGGCCTGGGGCCTCATGTACTAAGACGTGCGTGGATTTCATACTGAAACCTGGTGTACACTTATATCTGGAAAAGTCTGTGCGCACAAAAAAATCCAGATGAACAAAACTGAGCGTACGCCTGAATCCAAGCACATTTCCTTTGTACATCCCGATCAGCATGGAACTGATCGCATATGTTGGAGAACCAGACTCCTCCCTCTCAACACATACATTTGCATATGCAAATTAGTATAAACAAGGGCGTGCAGGTGGGATTCCCTCTGCACGATCAGATGATGACGTCAAGGTGGACGTGAAGCGGATGATTGTTGTCCACTGACAAAGTAGAGGCCAAAACAGGTGGAGGAAGAACCCTAGCAGGACCTTAATGTAAAAAAGCTTAACATGGGTTAAAGTCCGAAATCAGTCATCACCAAATAATGCATGAACATCTGTAATCATGTCCACTTTCACCTCCAAAAATCAAACCTGTGAGACTGGTGATGATTGATCGCAGTTTTAGGGCATGAAACTATGTTTAATGTTTTGACATTAAGTGTTCTATCAGTTTATAGACAGTGTTTATACTGTCCAGACACACACCATGGGGTTAGACCAGCCTCCCGGTGTCAGCCGATGCTTCAGTTCGCCAACAGCTGCTGAAGCCCTTCCTTGCCCATGTCCTCACCCGAGTCACAAGAGAACATTGCAAGGGCAGTCAGCGGCATCAGTGAGGCCTAGACTGACTTATAAATGTTCTCACAGACATTAACACTACATTAAATATATTTAGCAGATATGTAGATTCTGAGGTGTCTGTTTTATAACGCCATAAGAGCAGAGGAAGTAGAGGGGCTGTCAGATAAAATACAGAGAGACAGACACAGAAAGACACAGTGTCTGAGCTGTAACGTTCATCAGTAGTGGCAGATTTAGTACACATGTGGGAGTCCGAAGGGAGAGACCATGTTAATTATGAAACACTTGGAGGCTGTCTTCATTTATTCACACATGCAGCAGACACACAAACTAAGACGATGTGCACACAAACGTTACAGCATCAAGCTACAACTGATTCTTTTCGTATCTTGAGTTGAGTGGTAGGTGAAAGTATATTTGAATATTTCCATGTATGACTTGACATAATCCCATGCTGATTTGCTTTGTTCATTTATTTACACTCTAGAACACACAGAAGTTTTCTGAAGATGAAGAAATGGAAAAGGAAGTAGGAGGCAAAGTGACCAAACATGACATGCATATATATATATGT
>JAPQRP010015714.1:0-10227 GCA_037367295.1 Apogon hyalosoma
ATAAACACATTCAATGGTCAGATCAGCTCCACTCCTTAAAACTAATACTTTAATCACAAACAGGTAAACTAGATTAGATTAAATTAAACTAAACTAAACTAGATTAAAGTAAATGAGACTAAACTAGATTAAACTACAGTAAAGTAAATGAGACTAGTTTAGATTAAACTAAATTAAGCAACTAGACTAGATTAAACTAGACAAAGTAAACTAGACTTGAGTAAACTACACTAAACCAGACTAGACTTGACTAACAAAAACTAGACTAGACTAAACTTACTGTACAGGACGCTCACCTGTTCGACTGTTGCACGATCTGATTTGTCCTTCACCCGGTACCTGTAGAAGAGCAGCCAATGAGAAACTGAGTCAGGCTGGTCACCTGACCACTGCTGTAAGACACACTGGGCGTTGGGACTCACGTGCCAGCGTCTTTTTGCTTCTGCATTGTTGTCACTTTGTTGATCACAGAGTCGGCGAAATGTAGTTTATCTGTGAACAGGAACAAACACACCTGTCAGGAGGGGGTGGGGGCTGTTACCATGACAACACATCTGTTGGGAGGGGATGGGACCTTACCCAGGTTGATCTTGTGTTCGTATTTCCGCAGAGCTTTGTCAGATGGAGTGGATGATGGCAGCGTCTTATTGGACAGATTCTGTTTGTTGGCCTGAAATCAATACAGTAACAAATAAATAAACCAGGTAAACCAACAGACAAGTTGGTTTAGGTAAACCAACAGACAGGTAAAAATAAAAGTAAAAGCCGTACATTTCCAAGGAGAAAACTAAGATATTCTGGGACAAAAATTGTAAATTTATACGAAAACACTTAGATTTTAAAGGCATGACTGGGTTACAAAGTTCAAAGGTTTTCGACTGACGTTGAACTCAGACCCTCCTGAATGTGTGATTTTCATTCCATGTGCGACTTGAATCATTCAACCTCTTGAACATGTTCCTGGGTCTCCTGTTGGTTCTTAATTCTACCAGTTTGATCAGGATACATGATGGTCTGGGCCCGGTCAGACCACGCCTCCACACTGTCTTACAGCTGGTTGTTTGCCATGGTATGGATGCCGTATGTCACATCGTCACGTGACCAGCCATGACCTTTCACATACATAGTCAACTTTAATGAGTTGGTACCTGGCGTTGGTTCTGTTCTGTTCTCACCTGGCTGTTGAGAGCCATCCTGTTGTAGCGTTTGGTCAGATCGCCTCCTGTGGTCTGCCACGCCCACTCGTCATCGTCATCGTTGTCCTCCTCATAATTGTCCTCGTCCTGCTGAGGACATGACGCAGGCTGCAGACTGACTTCAGACATGTGACCCCGAACAGCTAACACCTCTGATTGGTCACTGCACAAAAATCAAGCAAAAAAAAAAACAAAACAATAAAATAAACTGCAGTCAAATGGTAGAAGATGATGAGCACACAACACCACCAACAACACAACAACACAACCACCAAAAACAACACCACAACAAACAACCAAAACAATACAACAACCAACAACAATATCAAAACACAACAATCACCACAAACAAAAACACAACAACCATAAACAATGACCACCAGCAACAACCACAAACAACAACACAACCACCATAAACAGCACCACAATAACCACAGCAATCAACAACATCAAAACACAACAACCACCACAAACAACAACAAAACAACAATCACCACCATCAACAACACAACAATAACCAACAACAAACACCAGTACCACCAGAAACACCACCACCAATGCAACACCAATACAACAAAAAACACCACCAGTAATACAACAACAAACACCAATACCACCACCAATACAACAACAAATACCAATACAACCAACACCAACACAACAAAAAACAAACACCAATACCACCAACACAACAACAAACACTAATACCACCAACACCAATACCACCACCAACACAACAACAACAAACACCAATACAACAACAAACACCACCACCAATACAACAACAAACACCGATACCACCAATACCACTACTAATACAACAAACACTAATACTACCAATACAACAACAAACACCAATACCACCACTAATACAACAAACACCAATACCACCAACACAATAACAAACACCAATACAACAACAACCACCACCAATACAACAACCGCAAACACCAATACCATTGACACAACAACAAACACCAATACCACCACCAACACAACAACAACAAACACCAATACAGCAACAAACACCACCACAAATACAACAACAGCAAACACCAATACCACTGACACAACAACAAACACCAATACCACCACCAACAATACAACAAACACCAATACAACAACAACAAACACCAATACCACCACCAACACCACCACCAATAAAATAACAAACACCAATACCACCAACACAACAACAAACACCACCACCAATACAACAACAAACACCAATACCACTACTAATACAACAAACACTAATACCACTACTAATACAACAAACACCAATACCACCAATACCACCACCAACACAACAACAAACACCAATACAACAACAACCACCACCAATACAACAACCGCAAACACCAATACCATTGACACAACAACAAACACCAATACAACAACAACAAACACCAACACCACCGACACAACAACAAACACCAATACCACCACCAATAAAATAACAAACACCAATACCACCTACACAACAACAAACACCAACACAAGAACAAACATTTAATACCACCAACACCACCACCAATACACCAACACAACTACAAACACCAATACCACCTACACAAAAACAAACACCAACACAACAACAAACACCAATACACAATCCATACACAAACATCAATACAACTACAAACACCAATACCACCTACACAAAAACAAACAGCAACACAACAATAAACACCACTACCGCCACCAATGCCACCACTAATACAACAAAAAACACCAATACAACAAACAATAATACCAAAGCCACCACCAATTCAACAACAAACACTAACACAACAACAAATACCGATACCACCAACACAACAACAAACACCAATGCCACCACCACCATCACCAATACAACACCAAACACCAATACCACCACCAATACAACAACAAACACCAACACAACAACAAACACCAATACCACCTGTTATGACCCAGGGTCATAATTTCTGTTTAAATGTGTTTCTATGTGTTTTTTTCCCCAGCCCGGTAGGGGTGCTGTACTGTTTTTTGTTTACTTTACAGGAAGCTGTTGATTGGTGGTCCCCAGATGAGCTGCCCTTTAAAAATGGCCGTGGATCCAGCAGTCTCTCGCTCTCTCTCTGCTCTGGCAACTTCCAACCGGATGCTGTGTGTTTGTGAAAGCCAGCTTTGATAGATTTGTGTGATAGGAGTAACTTCGGAAATTTGTAAATAGTAGCTTTGATAGATGTTCTGTGTTAATAGTAGTTTTTTGACATTTGTAAGTAGTTGTAAATAGTATTTTGGTAACAGTCTTTACTTTTCTGGTAGGGGAGGGTGGCTCTTTTTGTTGTTTGTTTTTGTGACTGGCATTTTGTAACTTGGGAGTTGGGAGAGTTTAAGAGCTATTTTATGTACATCCTGGTACACACAACAACAAACACCAATACCACCAACACAACAACAAACACCAACACAACAACAAACACCAATACCACCACAAACACCAACACAACAACAACAAACACCAGATAACAACAACAAACACCAATGCCACCACAAACACCAGCACAAATACAACAACACCAATACCACCAACACAATAACAACAAACACCAATGCCACCACAAACACCAGCACCAATACAACAACAAACACCAATACCACCAACACAATAACAACAAACACCAACACCACCACAAACACCACCCCCAATACAACAAACACCACCAATACAACAAACACCAATACCACGAACAAAACAACAAACACCAATACCACCACAAACACCACCACCAATACAACAAACACCAATACCATCAACACAACAACAAACACCAATACCACCACAAATGCCAACACTAATACCACCACAAACACCAACACAACAGCAACAAACACTAACGCAACAACACTAACACCACCACAAACACCAACACGACAACAACAAACACCAATACCACCACAAACACCACCACCAACACAGATCAGGTCCTTTAACCCTTGAATCACTTATAATTAAAACCATAATAATAAGCTGGTTTCCGGTTCTGATGGACGTAGTCCTACAGTCTGAACCCGAACAAACCAGGACCAGGTGAACGGACAAAATACACTCCGGATCAGACCTGGGTCTATGAGTTCTACACCTTCTCACCTGTCCTCCTCTGCGTCATCAAACTGACCCGGGACGGACCGGGACAGAAGATCCATAACGTCACAATGAACGGAGTTCAAACGTGGTCTAAAACTGTTGCGAACCGAGCCAAGCGAGAGCAGCAGCAGCGTGTTCACCCAACTCTTTTCCGGGTTAAGTGACGTCACTACGGCTGCCGGTGAGGACCAAACTGCGTCTGCGCACGACTCGGATGTTTTAATTTTGAAGGACTAGTAGAAGAAACGCTTCGTTAGCCGCGCGTGTTTAATTTAAGTTTAATAAACTCTATTAAGTCAGAATGTGTGCGGACTTGGGGCGGACCCCTAGGACTCTGTTGGTGTCTGAACGGTCCAGTTTCCTGAACCAGAAGAACCGGCTCAGCGCGCACGTGGAGCAGCATCACTTTAACTACAAAGTGAGTTAGCTTAGCCGTTAACTTAGCTTCATGAACACCGACATCAGCAGGAGAACTGACGGAGTCCAAGAAGTTCAATTTACCCACATCTCAGCATCTAAGGAATTAGGCCATTCAAACCACGAATTAGGCTTTTAACCAGCCTTGAAACTAACCAACTGACACTGGAAGAAACAGAAAATGACCGACTCTGACCATTTTTTCCTAACAGTAAAAAACAAGAATACAATGAATAGTAGCACATGACATAAAGAATCATCTAACTTTTGTGTGTTGTTTTTACTATATTATTATTATTATTATTATTAACATTTTTGTACAAAGTGAAAGTAAAGTAATTCAGACAGAAATGTTATTTATTGGGTCATTTACGATAAAAAACAATGTTTATACAACAGTTTAGAAAATAAATCTAGAATACAGAAATGGTATGTATCATATGTCAGGAGTGTGATGTGTGATGGAAAGACTCTCAAAGGGTACGCCTGTGTCCTCAGCTGTAGCTCCACCCATAGTGTCCTGGACCATATTTAAAGACCTCATCAGGTAAGACTTGAAGGCACATACTGGAGAACTGAGCCTATGGTGTGTTTACCTGTGCAGGTGTCAGTACTGCTGCCAGAGTGTGGCTCCACCCCCCCTCTCCTAGATGCAGCTCTGAATGGCTTCAGCAGTTTCTATTTGATCAGGAACCTGCCAGTGTACATGCTGCTGGACCAGGACTTTCTGCAGACCGCCGTCTACCAGGGTGCACCTGAACACATGTTACTCACCTGATTATGTCTGTTGATGTGTGCCTTAACATGTGACCATCTGTGTTCAGGCAGCGTGTACGGACTGTCGTTTGGCTGCAGAGTCGATGAGGATCCATGTGTCGCTCTGATGCCAAACGGTGAGTCTGACATGGCAGAGCTGAAGCCTTGCCCCACTGTCCCTACCTGAACAGGTGAATCATATCCTCTATGTATCCATGTGCAGGTCATCTGGTTCTGTCTCTGGATAAAGACTCCTTTGAGTTATTGGGGTTTGAGAGAAAAAAGTCTACATTCACCAACAGAGCAACGAGCAGATATGGTCAGTAAACACACATTTATTTAACAGTCTCTGTGACTCCGCCCCCTTGGCACCAGCACCATCTCTTAAATACACTATAGATACAGTCAGCAACTACGTCACAGCCAGGGGCGAGGAAACCCGAGGGGGAAAACAATCCTTCTCCCCCGTCTGCTATAATGTAAAAATGTGGAGTTTCAACTTGTTTTGTTAATGCGAACAAGTTGTCATGACATACTTTTGAGTCTCTATTGCCCTCTGACAAGGATCAATATATTAAAAAATCTAATCCACTGCGGTCAAATTGTTGTCCATACATTTGAACAGACTGGACTAGTGATCGGCTCAGTGGAATGAACTGTCATTTCCACACATCTGCTGATACTTAATGGAGTCACCTGGTAAGGGACTATATCACTTTTACTATAGATAGGATGAATTAAACTTATCATAATTTCAGTACCTGACATTAAATAGACGAGTTATTGCTAATTAATGTTGTTGTTGTTGGTCCAATTTGACGTGAGGTTCTTTTAGTTTTGCACAGAAAGAGACAATAGAAATGTCCTTCAGACGGCTAGATTAGATTTGATGCTTGGAAGTACATTAGAGCCAGCACTTTTTTTTTTTCTTTTTTTTTTTTTTTTTTTTTACATATACCGTACTCAGTAAATAACTTTAATCAGTACTTCTACTTTTACCAGACTTTTGTACACAAGTATCTGTACTTTTGCTCAGGTACTGAATGGGTACTTTTGTACGTGCTGTGAGGAAATCTACACAAATTACAAATATAGTACAAAGTTCACTAGCGTTTAAACAGTTAATCTAATATTCCTGATCCCCCTGACATAGTCTATGCCTGTTTGAAATGGTTCATATACATTAAACTGACCTAAATGAAGTGCTTACTGCAGACATACACATGCTTTGTTGTTGGTCCATAATCTGCCAAACTTGTCTGATAGCCTGAAGCCATTTTGTCCTCCTTTGTGGTTCAGTTTTATTATTTGGTAAAATGTAAAACTCTAATTGGTGATTTTTTTTGTTTATTTGCAGTGCAAAAGGACACACAGCAACACTTCAGCATTAGGGCAAAGACCAGTTTGTTTTCCCCTGCGGCTCTAACCATATGTGATGTTTGTGGGCATTCCCATTGTTGCTGAATGTATCTATTACTGTGTGACATGATTCTGAAGTCATTTTTTTCTCTCTCAGTGGTGTCTGTAAGTTTGAGTGACAGCAGCATGACTCCAGGGGGGCGGGGCTACCAGCGTCTCCTTACAGGTCTGAAGACACGCCTCCCTTTGGTCGTTGACTTTCTGGTGTCACATCATCCAGGTAAGACATCTGCACAGTACCCATGAGCCTGTACTGCCACCATCCAGATCTTGATGGTTTTACTGAGTCACCTTCTACTCCTGACTGACTACATTACCCATGGTGCTTTGTGGGCCTGTCAGGGGGTACTACTGCTCTTCAGCCTCTCCTCTCACGATACAGTTGGTCAGAACATAGACCAGTTGTGAGCATTCGCAGCCTGGCTGACCTGCCCTGCCCCCTGCTGACGTCTGACCTGCAGTCATGTGACCCTCACTCCATCCTGGATTGGCTGGGTGCTGTGGATGCTGATGTCAGCTGGTGAGAGGATGCAATGATGTCACAGACAGGGCATGTGGCCTCTGACCTACGCTGACTCTTCTTCTGTGGTTTCAGTGAGAACTCATCCAACAGCTTCCTGTCGACGATGGTCTGTCCTGAACCCAAAACAACAGCCAGCAGCGCACTGAACATATCTGTTAGCGGATTCCTGAACCCACATGAACTCCACCGCCTCATCCAGGAGCTCAGGTAAGATGACCTCTAACCCATTTGAGCTGAGGTGCAGCGTGAACGGTCAATCTATCTTTATTAAATATAAAGGTTTTCACAAGTTTGTCCAGAGCTGTAATGTATATTTCCAGTAAATGAATGATTCAACATTAGACTCAAACTGTTGAGGATCACTGACTGGTCTCCGTCCAGTGTAGGATGAGGGTTAGTTAGTTAGGTTAGGTCACTGACGCCTTGAAAACATGTTTAAAGCTCCACATCTTCTCCGTGTTACTGATGAACTTCTGCCACATGTCTTATTTCCCAGGATTCAGCTGAACCCTTACCTGTCCAGCTGTGATCATGACTTTGGCCTTGTTCTCTAATGTTCTGTCTGACTGGTCTGGGTGCAGGTCTTACCTGGATCAGTCCCCGTCAGCGTCCTGGGTTGCTTTAACGGTTCATGGATTCATGGACAGTCCGGTTTCATGGGCCGGAGCTGAGCACAGCATCCTGTGGAGCGGCAAAAACTTCTATAGTCTGCTGCTATTCAAAGACCACGCCTACCAGCTGCACCTGGCCACAGGAGTGCACCACACCTGTCCACCGTGAACCGAGGTCTGCCGTGACTCCCCTTAAACTCACCGAGGCCCACCTTAGACCTACCATAACACACCGAGGCCCACGTGGTATTTTTGTTGTTTCAGTCCTGTTGTGGCGTCAGGATGAATGGTGTTGATGACATTCAGTTTCAGGGTTTTCCATTGGTCCTGAGGTTTCAGCTGATGAGATCCAGACCTACTTGACTGTGTCCAGGTTTTACAGCAAACCGCCCTGTGTTTAACATTTACAGATGATCAGCTTGGTGTTTCCGGTGTGGACCCAGAGGCGTTTGTCATCTGTGTCGTCTGATTCCTAATATCTAACCCTACAGAAAAGATCTCAACCCTAGTGCCTGAAACTCTCACCAGAGGCTTTATTCAATTCATGTTCCAGACGACAGATGCACTGGTACGCTGTCAAACTGTCAGTGGAAAATAAAACTACATTTGTCCTGTCATGTGCACTGTGTGTTGGTTTGTATTGACAAATGAAAGTAGGATTAAAAGTATTGTTTAGTTTGTTTTACATTTGTATTGGTACTAAGTACAAATTGCACAAAACTGACTGACAACATACACAAAACAGACCAACAAAATATATAAAACACGCAAAACAGACCGACAACACACGCAAAAAAGACCAATGATGTACGCAACACAGACCAACGCAAAACAGACCGACAACACATAAAACAGACCGACAATATACGCAAAACAGACCGACAACAGATGCAAAACAGACTGACAACAGACACAAAACAGATCGACGACATATGCAAAACAAACTGACAACATACACAAAACAGGCAAAACAGACCGACAACATATGCAAAACAGACTGACAACATGCAAAACAGACCGACAACATGCAAAACAGACCGACAACAGACGCAAAACAGACCGACAACAGACGCAAAACAGACCGACAACATACACAAAACAGACTGACAACATACGTAAGAGACTGTCAACATACACAAAACAGACTGACAACATGCAAAACAGACCGAGAACAGACGCAAAACAGACCGACAACACATAAAACAGACCGACAACATACGCAAAACAGACCGACAACGTACGCAAAGCAGACGCAAAACAGACCGACAACGTACGCAAAACAGACTGACAACATACGTAAAAGAGACCGACAACATACACAAAACAGACCGACAACATACGTAAAAGAGACCGTCAACATACACAAAACAGACCGACAACATACGCAAAACAGACTGACAACACGCAAAACAGACCGACAACAGACGCAAAATAGACCGACAACACATAAAACAGACCGACAATATACGCAAAACAGACTGACAACATAGGCAAAACAGACCAACACGCAAAACAGACTGACAACATACGCAAGACACACCGACAACATACGCAAAACAGACCAGCACGCAAAACAGACCGACAACATACGCAAAACAGACCGACAATATACGCAAAACAGACCGACAACATACGCAAAGCAGACGCAAAACATACCGACAATATATGCAAAACAGACCGACAACGTACGCAAAACAGACTGACAACACGTAAAACAGACCGACAACATAAGCAAAACAGACCGACAATATACACAAAACAGACCGACAACATACGCAAAACAGACCGACAACATACGCAAAACAGACCGACAATATACACAAAACAGACCGACAATATACGCAAAACAGACCGACAACATAAGCAAAACAGACCGACAACATACGCAAAACAGACCGACAACATACGCAAAACAGACCCATCCTTTCCTTGTGTCGTGCCTCAGGTCCAATAGTGTAACACTCCTATATAACCACTATATGTAACTCCTATTACACTACTGTACATAACGCTCCTATATAACTACTGTATATAACTCCTATTACACTACTGTACATAACGCTCCTATATAACTACTGTATATAACTTCTATTACACTACTGTACATAACGCTCCTATATAACTACTGTATATAACTTCTATTACACTACTGTACATAACGCTCCTATATAACTACTGTATATAACT
>JAPQRP010015874.1:0-16150 GCA_037367295.1 Apogon hyalosoma
TATCTATCTATCTATCTATCTATCTATCTATCTATCTATCTATCTATCTATCTATCTATCTATCTATTACCTATAAGAAATTATTGTTATGCACAAAACCAAGGTTGATGAAGTTACCATATTTGGTTTCTTACCTGTGACAAAAATAAATAAATAAATTCCAAGAAGTAAATATACAAAATTACAAGAAAGACACGTAACATGAAAGGAACATGTATTTTAGAACATTACAGCAACATAAGTGCTGACACAGGCACCAAATATGGTAACTTCAAAGACCTTGATTTTCTCCAAGAAAATATTTTTTTTTAAATGTTTCACAATAGTAAAGTCTTATGCCCTGCAATAACACAGGCTCAAAATTTTGAATTTATAGAAATAGTCTGAAATTCAAATTTTCAATCTTAGTGTGTTATTGGAGGACATAAGAAGAATGTATTACTTTTGTGAAATTTTTCATATTTTTTATCATGTAAAAAATCAAGGTCAATGAAGTTACCATATTTGGTTCCTTACCTGAAAGTGGCAAAAAAAACCCCCAAAAAAACCAAGAAGTGTATATATATATATATAAAATATAAGAAAAACACATGTAAGATGAAAAGAACATCACTTTTCGAACATTACAACATAAGTGCTGGTACAGACACTGTCCTCACTGTAAGTGTTGCGGTCACTGTCTTTTACCAAATGTGGAAATTACCAAAAATAGTCACTTGCCCAATAAAGGGTTAAAGACAGACTAAACATACAAATAAGACATACAGTATATACAGCACATTCCTATATACAAGTGCACATCATACAATAAAACTGCCAAGAAGAGTAACTATTGAGATGGAAATTAAATTCTGATCAGACTTCACAGGTTTGATTAGATTTGAACCTTTTTTTAAGCTCTGTTTTAAATGTAGAAAAGATGGAGATTCCTCTAATAGTTGTTAGAAGACTATTCCAGCTCTTATTGCGTGTAACACAGATGGTGTTTTGTCCTGTCTGTTCGTCCTCACAGTCCCCTCCATAGACGGAGGTTGTACTCAAAATATTGTCTCTTTGTATAATAAATTCTTCGGGGGGGGGGGCAGATTCTATTTTTCAAGAATCGTGATATAGAATATGCGAGCAGATGATGAGCAGGAGTGGCGGCATTACTGATAGAAGCTCCTTGTGTAGTCACCTACTTGAAAAAAGGCTGAAAAAAACAATTCATATCAACTCTCTAGCCTTGATATTTTAGAAAATCAATGATTATTTTCAATAAAGTGTCTGTCAACCAATGCTTTATTTTTTTTTTTTGTTTTGCTTTACAGGCACATTTGCATCCAAATGTCGGTGGTTCGTTTGAAAAAGTTGTATTTTTACCTGAAAAATGTGCTTTTCCTTGCCTAGCAAAGTTGTTTTGTTTTCATCAAGTGAATATTGAAAATAAGAACAAAACATACACAGCGCTTATTCATATTCAGCTTTCATCAATTCTCAATAGAAATTATTGTGTTGTTTTTAATTATATTCTTTTCTTTTAATTTCCACTTGTACTTGCACAAACTGAAAAATAAGCATATAAAGAGCAGGATTTTTCAGTCTTTATTTTGGATTACATCTAAATTTGGGATCTTCCCCCCCCCTGCCTTTGTTGTCTTTTTCTTTTATTCTTTTTCTAACATTGTGACTGTGGGGCCACACACATCCACCATTACCTAACCCACAGTCAAGTCTGATGAAAATTAGTATAATAGTTCTTGCATAATCCAGTTGACAGACAGACAGAAAGACAGGCAGTTAAATGAATGCAAGCGGTTACATAAATTACTTGGCAGAGGTAATAAACTTTGCTTAATTGGAGGAAATCAAATATTTTCCTCCTCTTGTTTCCTGAAACTCATTACAAGTTAGACCTTGTGGCACTCCTTGCTTGAAAGTGAAATATCTCAATTGCACAAGTGAAGAGGCGTTTTAGCACTCAACTGGGTGAAATAAACTCCCTCTCTTTCATGACTGATTCTTCTTTTATTGGATTTTGCCCAAAGAACAAAAACAAACTTGAACAACAGCAAAAAAAAAAAAAAAAAAAGTCATTCTGACTCTTGCACCCTACCGTAGTGTACCAACTGTAGCTTCACCCAAATGACAGATTGAGGGTTATGCATGTAACAAACAAAGGACAATACCAAAGGGAGGGATGTGGTGGTGGTGGTAATGGCTTATTCTTTGCGGTCTCTAGACAGTTTTGCTGGATATGCCCTGGATCAACAAATGAGCACATTCAGATGTTGGTTCAGTAGTGCATGAAACAGAATGTCAGGTCACTTTGGCTGGTAACAACAGCAATCAGCCTCTTCATTAAGTCCAGGAACCACACTGATACTGTTTAATTAGATTGTGTAAACCACCTCTTTCTACCAGATGTACTGTTCTCTTTTTGTTTATTCTCGATTCTGTCTTCAGCAGAATGGCTTTGCAGACTTAAATGCAGCCCTTATTTGCATTAAGATGTATATTTGCCCACACATCAACTGTGACAATGAATTTACATTATTACCCCGCCCCTCGAAGGGGGACGCAAGGGGTATTGTTTTTGGTTCGGTTTGTTTGTATGTTTGTTTGTTTACACTCTAGCAGCAAAACTATTGGTTAAATTCATACTAAATTTGGTCTAGAATAGATTTGATTACATTTGGGGAAAAATAGGTCAAAGTTTCAAGTTTTTATGAATTTTTTTAATCTTTTTTTTTTCTTTTTTTCTCCCCCAAATACTTATAATGGGTGAAATTTCACGTTTGTAGCAGCAAAACTATTGGTTGAATTCATACCAGATTGGGTTTATAGATTGCCAGTGACCCAGAATAGATGAGATTATATTTTGCAGTCAGTAGGTTAAAGTTCAAATTTTTTATGAATTTTTAAAATCTTTTTTTTTCCCCCATTCACTTATAATGGGCGGAATTTTATGTCTATAAAAACATCAATTTTGCTTCAATTTACTCCAAACTTTGCACATATATAGAGGCAAGAGATAAGATAAGATATTACAAGAGAAGACTTTATTGATCCCACCATGGGGAAATTTCACAGTTGACAACAGCAAACATACAACACACCAATGCAAAAAACAGGCAGCAAAAAAAAAACAAAAACACGTGAGTGAAATATAAAGGAAAGAAAATTGATGTGCTGACATCAGCACACACATAGACATGATGACATCAGCTGGATCAATGCCAAAATAAACTACAATACGTTGCTCGGGGTGGGGTTTGTTGTGCCTGGCACCATTTCTTTAAATATATTTACGAAGATGGCACAGTTGTCTTCTCAGTCTAGCAAAAATCTTCAAAATGCATCTGTATGCCAGGTTTTTAATTCTGTCTGGGTCAGACACAAACTTGGATGCAGCCTTCAGACATCAGACGTCTTTTCAGCATCACCTGCTGTAAAATCAGCTACTTTCTATGCAGTGAATCAGCAGCACACAAGGTCACAAGTCTGGTGGTGAAACAAAAAGCTAGTCAGTCATCCCACATGACAAAGAAGCAGTTCAAAGCCAAACAGACGAATGGCGTTCATAAAATGGCTTGTGTAACAACACTTTTCAGATTGGGGTCTGTTAGTATACCCTGACCTGATTATCATGAATGTTCTGCATCTGCCGAGTACATCTCAAGGCTCCAAACTCCAGCATTTTTGAACATTTATATGCAAAGAGGAACAGTGAGAGTATTCCCAGCAGCATGTATAGTCTGAAATTTCTTTCGGATCCACCAGAAGTGTTATGTGCTTCAGTGGGATCACAAGTGATTTGCAGCCGTGAAACATTTAAGTGTGGCACATGCAAACAGTTCAGGCAGTGCTAAAATAAATGCTCGCATTTATTTTTGACATATTTACACACCTTTTGACATATTTACAGGCCATTAGTAGTGGGCGTATTGATTCTGTGATATTCTTATATCGATACCCACACATTGCTCATTTGAGGATCGATTACGCTTATAAAGTATCAATATGAATTAATAATTGTGAAATAAAAGCGCCTGTGTCATGTTTGAATCTTATAGGGTAATTTACGATAAAGTTCAAGTACTGACAACAACAAAAAGAGTTGGTATTGATGAAGAAATGGTTTGATTATAAGTTATCTTTAAATGAAAATAAAACTAAGTTTATGATTTTTTCAGGTAATAGAAATGTTCAGAATGCAAAACTATATGTAAATGATGTGGAAATAGAAAGAGTTTATGAAGCTACATTTTTAGGTGTTATCATAGATAGTAAACTGTGTTGGAAATCCCATATTGAGTATATTCAAAATGTCCAAATCTATAGGTATACTGTATAAAACAAGGGACTTACTACTGGTAAATAAAAACAGCCTATACATGGTGTATTGTTCTTTGATTATGCCCTACTTAACATATTGTGCAGAAATACGGGGGAGTGCAGGAAAAACTATTGTAGATACGTTAGTAAAATTACAAAAAAGAGCTGTTAGAATAATTAATAAAGTAGGATATTTTGAAGCAACTAATTATTTATTCAACTTAAAACCTTAAAATTGCAGGATATTGCACATATTAAAATACTAGAGACGAGTTATAAAGTAAAAAAATAATCTTGTTCCAAATAGCATTCACGTTTCTTTAAATTAAGAGAAAGTAATTATAATTCCAGAGGTCTTTATATTTTTGAATGTACTCAAGTGAGGACAAATGTGAAGTCTAGATGTATTTCGATTATGGGTGTGAAATTATGGGATGGACTTAATGATGAATTTAAGTTGTTCACTTCTCTGACAAAGTTTAAAAAATGCCTTAAGTATAAAATCATTCAGGGATATGAAGTTATGATAGATATGTTTTTGCTGTTGTTGATTCTTTTGTTATAATGCTCATGCTCGATGCTGTACACATTTAGTTTAATGTAAGCAGTGTATCTGATGAAAAGGATAGGATAGGCAAAACAAATAAGCGTTTTCCTCTAGCCTGGGTTTGTATGTTTATTATAATTATTGTACTGTTATGACCCTTGATCTTTTGTTTTCTGTCTGTGCATACTATTATTTGTGCTGTGTATCCTCCTGGACACAGGGTGGTGTTTTCCGCTCTGTGTGCGTGTGTGTATTTCCTGTGTTGAGGTGGCAGGATGTGATTGGCTGCAGCAGCTTTATAAGGAGGAAGTTGGTGCAGCTCTTTCTCTCTCTCTCTCTCTCTCTCTCTCCCTCCCTCCCCCTCTTCCTGCAGACACCTGGGGCCGTGCAGGGGTTCTGATCAGGTCAACCAGTGTTAAACTCTGTTAGAGCATTTTGAGCATTGCAAATAGTGTAAGGTCAGTGTATCGTTTGGTAATTGGATTTTCTTTTCAGAAACAAAAGAAAAAGTAGTGGTTAAATGATTTTCGTTTTAAAATAGAGGAATTAAAATTGAATTTCAAGGTGTTTTTCTTTCTCAGTGTCAAAACAGGTACACCAAATTTTTTTAAAAAATGGACAGATTTTTGTTTTCTCTTTCTAATAACAACAAATATGGTTACTGCCTGACAGAAGTGGAAAAACGGACCAAAAACAGCTGTGTTTTTCATTTTCTGAGACTGGATGTTGTCATTTTCAAGGAAAGAGCACCACTGCCTTGGTCACAAAGATTCTTACGAACAATGGGTTCGTATGAATCTTCCAGCTCATATGAAATCTGGAGTTTGTCGACATTCGTGGAGGGAGCATGTCTACAATGGCCAGATTTTGTATGAATTTTCCAGTTCGTACGAATCATTAATCAGAATCTTTGTGTCCTAGGCATTCTTTCCTTGAAAATGCAACGTGATATCATGAATTGCAAACGAATAACACGCCACTTTTAATTGCCGTGTTATCTTTATGCATTAGAAGCTTTTCGCATGTATGTTCATGTTGCGTAAAATAACATGCAATTAGCACAATTAGCGTGATTAGCAGTTAGGGTTAGTTTTATGGTTAGCGGTTACTGATATGTAAAACGGAGATCTTGTACATTGACATGCCATCAAATGGCAACAAGAACTGCTGTGACATGCAACGCAATTTCATGAGATTAGTCTGTGAAAATGACAACATCAAGTCTCAAAATTAAAAAAACAGCCATTTTTGGTCAGTTTTTCCATTTCTGTCAGGTAGTAACTTTTTTTGTTATTAAAGAAAATGAAAATCAATATTTTTTTATTTGTTTATCTGGTGTGACACTGAAAAAGAAAAATGCCTTGAAATTCAATTTTAATTCTATTTTAAAGCGAAAATCAATTAACCACTAGTTTTTATTTTTCTGAAAAGAAAACCCACTTACTAAAGGATACACTTACCGTGTAACACAGAAGTAATCCATTTCTTTTGGTTTAAGCAGTCCAGTAGCTGTAGGGGAGGGAAGCCATTTTGTTTTCACTGTTTTTCTCCTGTTTTTGGATAAGTAGGTTACTAATTGTTGTTCTTATGTTTTATGTTATCTAAGTAAGTTTCCTGATTTAGAGCCTTTTAGTTTGTTGTTTTGACCATGTCCTCCCTGACACATTTTGTTAATGGTGTGATGATAACACAATAAAATATCATCTTGGACTGCACAGAAGTTGCTCGCCCTATTCTTGGGAGCTGGAAGAAGGAGGGGAGCCATTTTATGATATGCTCTGGTGCCCCTAGCCCCCCTGGGGCATAACAGTACCTATGTGCAATGATTAATGTACAAACCAAAATAAACAATTAATTCAGTTCAAAATAAAGGTGTGGCATCACCCAGCACTACAGGACATGTTAAGGGCAAATGCAAACTCACTGAATTTTATATAGAGAGACTACAATAGGTATGAGATACTATACTGCATGCATCATCTGTCAAATAGAATCTAGCCTAAGGTTCATGCAAATTTCAACAGCTCATGAAAAACACAACAAATAAAATCACAAGTAGAGTGTGTTAAAATTTATTGAAATGAAACGCAAAACATAACCCACTACCTGTATAAGAGCAGGCACACTTTGTTCATTATTTGGACCTCTGGAAGTGCAGTGGTCATTTTCTGGAAGAAATGGTACTAAAATATCCATGAGATGGATAGTCGTAGTCCAACCTGGCCTTTCAAGATCAGCCAGGATGGAGCATCAATAATGTATGACCAGTCATCAACGTTGCATATTAGATGGAAGATCGGAGACAGGCTACACTACTAAGGTGATTACCATCTGTAACCCTTCCTTGCTCTTTAACTGGACCTTGAATGGAAATCATATTTCTTTGGCAGGGCACAACATTGACGGGAAGGTTTGGGAGTTTTAAGAGTCATCCGTTGTCCATCACTAAACTGAAATCTTTAAAAGGTTTCACTTCAGTGATTTTTTTATCTGAGTGCACAGAAGCAGCATCCGGGAAGAATTTGTTAAGAAGAAGTGCAGTTACATCATTTGAATCATTACTCTGGAAAAACCACCAGCCCTTCAATACCAACTTACTGCCAAAGGACTGGGACCTCTAGGGATTTTGTACAAAAACGTATGCGTCTGTGATTATAGTTGTAAAAGTTTTAATTAAAAAATTATGTACAGCTTTGGAAATATTTATCAGACCACCTGTGATTTTCTATCAAAATTCTGTTTAGCAGCCCTTCAACATTACCTTTTAATATTCTGTTCTTTGGAATATTAATCATTCGGAGATTATTTTTTCAACACAGATGCCGTTTGGCTGCAGGAGCTGAAAGCAGAGAGGTGCAACACAACTTTCTATTGTTCAAAATTAAAAACAACAAAAAAAAAAAACAAAAACAATATATAATAATAGATGACCTGATGCCGTTTCCTACAAACTTTTCCAAGATTCCGTCTCTTACCACAGAGCACTAGAGTTCCATCTGAGTAAAGCCAAAAAGTGATAGGAGATTACAGCTGTCAATCACATCATCATATTTAAGCCCCATGACCCACTTGAGGATTAAGCAGTTTGGAAAATGGATGACTGAGTGAATCACATATTTCACACTTCCACTTATCTACACAAATCTACAATTGACCAAAACCCACTGACAGAGAAACCCAAAAACAGAGTCCAGAGACATGGGTGGAGCTCTCGTTTTCTGTCAGAACACTTGAATTACTGGATGCTGGAAAGATAATTGTGGAATTTTTGCCAAATGACTTTCAAAAACTACCGAGTTCTGATGGTCTGATCTAACCCATAAAGGCCCAGCACTACTCTTGTGGCAGTTCTCTCCATATTTAACATTTCTTACATGATTTATCACCATTTATTGTAATATTATTTTCTTTATTTGGTGTTTTTTCGGTGAAAATCAAGTATTTTCCTATATTTAATTCACTGATCATATAGATGTTCATAAAAGCTCAGATTAAAGTTGAGGATTATTATATCAAAAACAGAAAAACTGAAGAATAAGAGACTTTTTCAGTAAAATCTGTCATTAACTGAACATAAACCCAGTGTCTCCATCCACTGTCATTGATCCAACTCCATGGGTTTTACTGGTGAATCAGTGTTGTAGAAGATGACGATGTTTCCATGGCAGCCTCTGAACGTCCAAATGGGTCATATCTAATGACCATAAAAAGATTAATAACTGTATTTTACACCAATTATTTACATGTATTGATAGGATTAGTGGAGCAAAAGCTATTAAACAGATTAAATCAGTAGGTGGTTTTGGTCACCGGTGGATGTTTGGGTCTTTATGGGTTAAATGCAGCTTTTTGCATTTCTTTCCATGGTTTACTGGTGTCCCATTTTAGGCTATGAACTAGGGTTGCATTTATTTAGAATTATCCCTTTTGGTAAATGCATTCATCAGGGTTCCTGCAAGGTCTTAAAAAGTTTTAAAAGTCTTGAAGTTACAAATCTGCATTTAATATCTTAAAAAAGCGGTTAAAAGGTATTCAATTTGATATGATATATTGTGTTTAAATGTGTCTGGGAAATGTCCAAACTGCAAAACAAAGTAAGGTTAGTCGACTCAGTTCCACCCGTTCCAACCTGGCAATTTATGTTGAAATTAGGAACCAATTATCGCTGACTTTGCAGCCCCTAATGAGAAATGACTCAGAACGACGGGAGTAAAGACATTCAAGTAAATAAATACATTTTCCTAAATTCTAGGTGTCACAAATTTTTGCTAGTATGGCTGTGAAATAGGCAGTGAAATGGGCATTAAATTTTGTTTGAAGTAGTCTTAAAAAGTCCTAAATTTAACCTGTAGGAACCCTGGTTTATGATTAATAATTTCTGTTTAATATCTTTATAAACCTCACCCTGCCAAAATGTAACTTTTTGGCTGAGTTTTTGCACGTTTAAGACAAATGTCGACTTTTCTTTACTGCCTCACAACCTCCAAGTGTTATTTCCCGTAGCTATATAAAGAGCAATGCAATCCAAGTTTAAGTATAAATTGTCTTGTGCAGGTGCCTTTTTTCATTTGATGCCAGTTAAAAGGCTATATTTAATCAGTTGTTAAAATCTAACATCCCTCAGAATACTAGTGATGTGTAGTTTGCCAACGATTCGTTCAAAAAGGACGAATTGCCAACGATTCGTTCAAAAAGGACGAATCTTTAGAGAACAAAGTGAATCAAATCACCTCATGAACCAATTCGTTCCTTTCTCAGTTAGGTGAGTGAGCAAGAGTGTGCCAGCCAGAAGTAGAACTGCTGCGACATAATGCCTTCTGTGTGTGTGTTCGTGAATGTGTTGCTGCTGCTGTAGTGTCACGCTACTCACTTACGTAGGCTACACGGAGAGCTGAGTGAGTCTGTCAGGGCAGGGGAGTGATTCACGACACACTGAATGAACGAACTACCGGTTAGCGAACTGACTCGCGTTAGTGCTGTGAATCACTCACTGATTCACGAACCTGCACAGAGAACTGGTTCGTGACGCGAAAGCGCTGCCAGTGAACTGATCACTCGCTCAGCCCAATTTGCCGAGTAACCCAGCTAAACAGCATACCATAGGACAGGACACTTAAAACATCATGACTTATAAACAAGTTTATTTTTTATGAATATTCTTGTCAAGCCGTGAACTGAACTGAAACCTGAACTGTTCACCGTGCATCAGTTCAGGGAGTTGCAGTTGCAGGCTCCTCCCACCTTGCGATAAATGATTCAGTGATTCGGTGAACAAATCTTTTGAATGACTCTTTTTAGTATACTGATTCTAGTGATTCAGTTTATCTAAAAGAACCGCCTTGCCCGTCACTACAGAACACATTCACACCCATAATATAGTCCACGTGATGTATGATGAGAAATTCCAGTGAAACGATTCAAACTTAACCCGTCATTAATCTCAAAGCGCCTTTGATTAAAATTGCTTTGGTCTTCTTGTGTCAATCTAACAGAAGAAAGATTAAGGACTGAAAGGCAGCTACAAGAAGGTTTGATTGGTGATCAGTGGATGCAATAATCAAGACTCTGAGCTTGAAGTGTCAGGTATAATGTTGAGACTGATAGATGTGAACACCTCTTCATAAAGGCCGACTGTGACATTAAGAAACAGACATACGTGGGAGTTCTCACAAAGCTTTGAATTCAGACATAAAAGAGAAAAGTTGATGTAAGAAACACAGGGAGAAAAAGATGTTTGATCCTGTGATTTATTCACCCAGTTGGTGAATTATTTGGGGAAATTAAAGTCTATTCTTCATATTAAGCTTTTGTTTCTGGTGAATTATATCCTTGAGGTTGAGTCGTATAAAGTGGTTAACTTCACAAGAATGTCAGAATGGTGGATGATGATGATGCAGTACTGCTGCACACCCACACCTAAACCACCAACTCTCCAGGATTCCTATTTTTCTAGCTCTGTTGAAATCCCCTCCTTTGCGCAGACCTGCAAATGTATGTAAGGTAATCAGGCTGTGCACTTGAAAAGTTTTGTGTATGTGGGTGTTTTCCTGTGCAGCCCTGTGCAGTTAAACCAGCAATAGACTGCACCCAGAGGAAGGAATTAAGTGCTGTGGCTTGTGGCTGCCACTAACACCTTAAACACATGCTGTTTTATAAAGGCACAACCGGGCTACAGCGGCGGATGAATCCCATTAAACAGAACTCTTATAAACTGAGCCGCCGTGTTTGAATGTTTATGACAATGGGAGATTGAGGAAGGATATGAGGAGCTTGTCGCGTGGTGCCCTCTCAGATGCCCTTAACTAAACCTCTTTGGCAAACAGTTTTATGGATGAACGCTTATCCATATTCCAGCGAGATGAGTGATGTGATTTCACTGTTGATTACCTCTGCTGATCGGTGTGATTGGTTTAGTGTTAGATAAATATAGGAGACCGCTGAATGGAATGATAAATACATACAGACTGCGCACCGTATCAAGACAAACAATGCATGGATTACGATGGTAAGAATCAGGGGGATGAGCTAAGAACCTTATTTTAATAAGCCTGATGAACTCAAACAACTTTTTGCAGCTCCGCCCTGTAAGGTCAGTGCATGCCATTAGTTGAAGCTAATCTCAAGTTGGTTTGGTGTAAAGTTTGACCTCAGCTGATGGGTTATTTGGAGCGTTCAATTTTGCAGGATTAACATGATACCAATCTCCTGCCTTTAATCTCCTAGTAATTTAAACCCAGAATTGATCCACATGCCTAAATGGACATTTTTTTTTTAAGATCTGCTGCATATCAGATGTATTACCTCAGTGAGGCTCTTCATCAGAACAAAGAGTCAAAGTGACATTTTCGGCAGTACTGCATTTCTGGGTCTGCCCCTGAAATGCTGCTTCCCTTCTCAATGTTTCAGGGGCACCGGCAGGGCAGCCCTTCTCCTGCAAGGCTAGTGGCCAGGCACTCTCTGGGCGGTGATACATAAAGCATCAGATTGCACATGAGCACCAATCCAAACAACTTGTCATAGAAAGATATTTACTCCTCGGTTCAGACATTATTCACACACAACTATGCCCTTGGTGGGCAGGGAGCCGTCTTGGGCTGAAAGAAGAGTAGTCTCGCTCACCTCATCTGTCCTGGAGAGAAGGCGAGACACACAAAGACGAAGAGAGAGAGGTGAGTGCAGTGAGAGTACAGAGGTGAAGTGGAGAAATGAGCAAGAAAGGGTGGATACAAAGCCAGTGACAAACAGAAAAAAAGTGGGAATAGAGATACATGGGAGACAGTGGAAACAACAACAAAAAGCTAAGAGCGCTAACAGGTTATAGACAGGCAGATTGTCAAAACGGTCGTGTAAACTGCTCCAAATGGGATAATATTGTCCAAAATCAAGACAATACTGGTCAACTCCACTCACCTACTCCATGACGTACTGGTCAGTCACAGGAGCGTGTTCAGTAAGACAGTGGTTACACCTAAATGCACCACTAAACCACACCGTTAGGGTGGACGATACTGGGAATTTTTGGTATCAATGGGATACCAAGTAAATACAGGGCTAGTATCACCGATACTTTTTACTTGAAATGTCATGATCATTCATAATTTTGTGATTTTGCCTTTAGTTAGTTGATTATGATTATGATAAAACACAGGACAAAGATTTTAGGCAAATATGTTTGTTTTTGTTTTTTTCACCTTACGACAATATAAAACAATTTAACAGTATAAAAATAATAAAATGATTTACCTATTACTACACACAATAACAAAAAAGCAACAATGTAATAAAAATATAAATATAACAATGTCAACAGCACAACAAAAAATCCTTTCCAGTGCTCTGACAGTCTGACTGGGGGCGGGAAAAGTGAGAGAGACAGACAGACAGACTCAGAGAGAATGAAATCCATGAGGAAATTCAAGTCATTTGCTGGACGTATAGAAGAGAAACTGTAACAAAAGTATCAACCTCATCACACTGGTATCAATCCGATACCGATACTCACCTTGGTATCGATACTATCAATATTTCGATCGATACGCCCAGCGCTACCGCACAGGGAACCGTTCCTGCCTGTGTCCATCAGACTGTTTAACTCCACTTTATAACCACATCATTATAATTACACTCAACTATAATTGTGCACACTTACGTATATTTCTTCATTATCATATCAATACTATATTGTGTGGGTTCTCTCCAGGTACTCCGGCTTCCTCCCACCATCCAAAAACATGCACTGATAGGTTAATCAGTTAATCTAAACTGCCCATAGGTGTGAATGTGAGAATGATTGGTTGTTTGTCTCTATGTCAGCTCTGCAGTGAACTGGTGACATGTCCAGGGTGAACCCCACCTTTGCCCATAAGTAGCAGGGATAGGCTCCAGCGACCCTAGCGAGGATAAAGCAGGTTCAGATAATGAATGAATGAATAATATATTGACTAATATATATGTTTGTATATTTAGAGCTTTATATATGTATATTTATTGTTATATTTTTTTCTGTTGCATTGATAATTTCTTTCCTACTACTTTTATTATACTTGAATGGAGCCTCTGTAACACCCAGTAATTTCCCCCTGGGATTACTAAAGTATTCTGATTCTGAAATGACAAAAGACCAGTCATTACTGTGAAATGAACCCAGACACTTACATTTTTAACCACTTGCTACACTTTTACTTCCTTATTATGTGGCCACAAAAATCAATAAGTTGACAAAAAATACTGACTTAAAATTAATTGTATCGCTTCAGCTAAAATAAAAAGCATACTCCACAGAAGGTAATATACTATAAGCTAGGGATCTCTTAATAAAAAATGAATCTCTCAATCATCGTGGGGTAGCATGGGATCATGGGAGTTGTTGTTTTTACCACTACTGTCACTGAAGAGTGTGTAGATGAGGTAATGTATTCAAAGTTCTAGCCACTTGAGTGTTGTATATTCATGCACTGTCATTTCAGTTTAATGGAATAGCTGCAAGTTATGCTAGTAATGGGGATATGAATTCACTGACATGAAAGAAACACAGAATTACAGAGCTCTCTGAATTGAAACATTTCATAGGTTCAGGGTACTGTACTGGTATTTATGGAAACAACACATACTCAGACAGCAGACAACTGATGTGATAGAATAATACAGTGAAATAGTGGTTCAACAAACACTAATGACAGAAAATGACATTTAAGGATCATTATGTGGAACAGATAGATGAGTATTCACAATACAGAGCAATATCAAGTATCAAGTTGTGGTGCAATATCACCGCAACTTGTTCATCTGAGCAATAGGTACTGGAACAAAAACAATTTTTATATCAATTTGTTCAACACCTTGGGGCTGCAAACATCCATCTGCAGGAAAAGAGGTACACAAGTCAACAAAAGTACATAATATTTAACACAGGCCTAGTCATTTTTAGATATATTTTCATGTGGAAAAGGATGAGTGATAACAAAAATGAAATCCATGTGGCTTGAGGCCAGAACTTTCCTTAAGCCTGAAAGGTCTGTGAAGTACCAACTCAGCCGACTTTGAAGACTTAGAGTAGTTTAGGCCCTACCGATAATGCAGAGGAAACCATCACTTATGCTAAAACCCCTTTTATCACTCATCCAACCGCTGAGCAGTGGTCAGTTTGCTTTCAGACTCTCAACGTGGACTCTAGCGATAGCTTAGGGCTGTCGATCGTGAGCACAGAAGCGTGCGTTTGTGTCAACCACTGTGAGCTGGTGTGTGTGCGCGTGCGCTGTATGTATGTGCTTTTTGCCTGTGTGTCTGTGACAGTGGGCTCAGTGGTAAGACGGATGTTTCCTCCCAGCTGACTGTCCATCCTGCTGGCGTAAATCAACTCTGTCACTCAACAGCCATCCTCTATGCAGAGGCTCATTAGTCTAACCACACAAGAGCTCCCTCCCACATGCAGCCAGGCATCATGCCTATCTGGGGTGCACAACTCCCAGCAGATGCCGCCGTTTTTTCCCCCCTCAAAAATACATAAAGTACGCTCCATATTCAGCCAGTTGAGTGGGCAGTTGAACACACATATTGACTATTTAGAGTAATCCACCAATGTGCAGTACATTTTAAATGTGTCTGTAGGGATAAAAGCAAAACCAACATGCGAGCATTACAGAAGTTCACTGAGGTGTAACCACATACCCGATGTTAATGTGGACTTCCACATGAGAACCACTGTAAAAATGTCTCAAAAGCAATGTCCAATACAGGATGTCCTCACGTAACACCCATATAATGGAGCCCATTAAAGGGCCCATAAACATTGCCTGGCATGTGGAAAAAGCATTTAGTGGTTTAGCGCTGCGGAATTCAGCTAAAATTACATAAGATCCAGTAAGTCAACCCTTCTCCAGCTGAGACCGAAATATTACATCCCACAAATACACGTTCATACATTAGTTAATGATTTTAGAGAACATATTTTGTTGCCATGATATAGCTAGTCCTTAACCTATAAAGACCCAAAACAACATTGTCACATACATCATTTGCCTTAATTTATAGTAATATTTTTCCAAAGGTCAAGGATCTCAGCCCCGAAACAAAGCCGATGAAGTATCTTTAACACCTTATGAAGTTGTAATATATGTTAAATTATGACAAAAAGTCACTCCAGTCTTGTTTGTTTTATTTGGAACCTCTAATAAATGATGTAGTTCATCTTTAAATTTCTCCTCAGATCTCAGGTCAGATAGCAGGCTTTGACATCTGCTGTGCTGTGTTTTGATTGACAGGTCTGTGTGACAGCTTTCTATTTTCTAGACAGACAGCTTGACTGTAAGTACCATGAACAAGATTGTAAAATGACTTTGTTGCACAGTGCTTGATGAAGTTTACCATTTCACTGAGTCAATACGATAGTACTTAGCATTAGCTCACCTCTGACCCCCAGGGGTCCGTTAGTTCTGCCCCTTTTGTCCAAATACGGTCACTTCTGGCTCACAAACTACCGGTTTCAAAGTCTTATTTTGCTGCTATTTTGCTCATTGCGCTGCTACCAATTGTGGACCCGATGAAAGCTAAACGTTGTGGGCCCTTTCATAACATTCAGTATCTTATTGATCGCCATAACGCCACTTGAGCTAGCGTGAAAACGAAACTGAAGCTTAACGTGCTTTCAACGTCCGATTCCCGACTTTTATTTTCTATTCTCTTATACAGCGGATCTCATAGGTCATTTTCGCAACTTGTAGCCTGTCTTCACTGGTTTGCCTCCTCTGCTCTGTGGGGGGGGGGGGGGGGGGGGGGGGGGGGGGGGGG
>JAPQRP010015923.1:0-16147 GCA_037367295.1 Apogon hyalosoma
TCTATCTATCTATCTATCTATCTATCTATCTATCTATCTATCTATCTATCTATCTATCTATCTACCTATCTATCTATTGGTTATTTATTGGTTTACTTATTTATGTGTGTATTTATTCATTTGAGTTTGATGTTCCGTTCATTAGTTATGTAGTTCATAATACCGTTAAAAACAGTTAACATTCAGTAGAGTTGATTCTTTTCAGGACAGTAGAATTGGATATCAGTTATTTTGCTGTAGAAACTGTGGCTATAATCCTTCAAAATCAACTGTCACTATCCTTTTTATGCAGGGTGATTTATTCTGTCTGTCCAGTACAACAGGTTGATGAAGGTGATGGCCAAACCATTAGGTGTCTTCATACTGACAAGCAGCTGAAGCCCAATGCTATGACAAGACTGTGGTCCAGTTGGGAGAGTGATGTGGTTGAACGGTGGCTGGATGGCTGGTTGGTTGGCCGGTCAGGCTACACTGGAATGCGGGGTCTTTTGTTTGTCTGTAGAGAGGAGTGGGTCAGGGGGAGAATGCCATTGATGATTGCAGAGAGGAAGAATGAACCTTCAGGAAGTGTTCTCTCTCTCTCTCTCTCTCTCTCTCTGCTCCCCCACTCTCCCACTCTCATTCTCTCTCCCTCTCTCTCTCTATCTTTTTTCTGTGTGTGAGAACCTTCACGGCGCTGAGCCTCTCTCTCTGAGGCCATGGTCCCCAGGCACAACCACTGCTTTGTCTTGCCCTGTGAACACAAACCCCTCCTCTACTGGGCGCCTACGTTTGCCAGGCCAGGGAAACACAGGGCCACTGCTCCTATTCTTATCCACATCACTGCTCCGACATGGATGATGTGTGTGTGTGTCAGCACTGAATGGTAAATTGTTTTTCATGTGGTGCACACATCAGACATGTCAGTGTAAACATTTAGTTTACTTGTGTTTTGTCACATGTAAGAAGCCATTCATCATTTTGTTCCCTGCCACAATGCTCCAGTATTACAAGCATCTTAGTCCAAGAAAAAGATTTTTTTTTTTTTCTTGAGTGAGCGCGCAAGGCAGCCTAGCTTATGGCCATCTGGACATGAAAAGAGTGCAGAAATCCAGCCTCTCTAACTGCAACAGCCAGACTAAAAATGGAATAAAGCGGTAAGTGGATAAGAATCTAGCCAGTGGCCCCTTCCGACCAGTGGCTGCCGTCTCCTGTCACATTGCTCATTCCCCTCTGTGTCAGGGGGCTGTGAGGAGCTGCAAATGGCCCTTTCAAAACACACGACAGCTGGAACACAGGGCAAAGGTGACCGAGGCAGTTGGGGGAGCACAGGGAGGAACAGGAGGAGGGAGGAGCAGCTGCAACCTCGAGCCCCTGTATCTCAACTGTGCCACCATCTCTTCAGCTTTAACAATAACAGAAAACACTAAAAAAAAAAAAAAGTGATTGTTTTGCTACTGTAAAAAAAAAAAAAAAAAGTATAACCTCTTTTAAGCTGAAGAAAGTTTGAGCTAATAAGTCACAGTTGGAGGCTGGTGTGATCTGGAAAAACAAAAGCACTGGGTGGTTTAGTGCCAGAGAATTCCACAAGCCAAAGCAGGATTAGAGAGAACAGCCATTAAAAGTCCCACAAGCCCACTGACCCTCCAAATTACAATGCATGATTTATAATTCTTTTTATCAGTTTGCTTACTTTTACAGGCTCCAATCGGTTGTGACAAAGAATATTACTGGGGAAGTCTTTCATTGCCAGCAGATGTGTGAGCAGCATGTAAAGTGCAGATGCAGCTAGTTTTTGGACTTTTTTTTTTAATTAAATGTTTTCTATTATCACCTAAATACTTAGAAAAAGAAAAGGAAAACATCTTACACTTGCTCTTTATAATAAAACATTTTCGTCCTTTTTTTTTTTTTTAAATAAACATGGAAAAGCCTATAAAATGAGTTGCTGGTGTTGTCTAGCCTGTTTGTTTGACTTTGCCAAACTTTTACCCTTTCTGTACTGAGTTCCAGCCCATGTGCAGGTGTATTAATAAGACAGTCAATTGATGTTCCCAGTGTACTCTGCTACTTGCTGCCGCTGTGTGAATTCACGGAGTAGTACAGAACTTATTGTGGCAGAGGGATATCGCGAGACTTGTGCCATTATCAACCTGCTTGACACACAGCAGCGCTGAGTGCAGCCTGCCTTGCCAGGGTCGGACTGAAGCTCAAGAAACGACAAGGAGAAGCGAACATCTGGCCGCACATCATGAAAGGACATCGGGGTTTATAGGGAAAAAACACGACGAACTAGGCGGGAATAAATGTAAGTACAGTGCTTTAGTCCTGGTAAGCGTAAAGCTAAAGTTAAAGAGTGTCCCCTCGCCGCTTCGTTCAGCGCAGTTGGGTTTGCTGTGAGTTCCTCTGCTGTTTAAAAGGCTCCCAGCAATGCGTTTCCCAACACGGACATGGAGCTCGGTTTACTGCGCCCTTGGCCCTACCGTCTTCTACTTGCACTTTTGCTTTTGTTTTATTATAATCCAACAATTGCGCGCAAGTAACAGTTTATCCACGATGGACTCGGAAGTATCAAACTTTAATATCCATACACTTGTTTTTTTTTTTTGTTTTTTTTTTTTGTTGTTTTTAACAGCTGGCTTTCTGGATTTTAACCAGTCTCCTTCAAACTAATAATTCATATTTTTGCGCGTGTGTCTGATGAGTGCGTAAAAGCGGTTGAATCTGGTCCGCGTTTTTGGGTTATTTTAGTGATAAATTACCCGATTTTTTTAGTAAGTTGGCAATGCTGTGTGTTCTTGTGACACGAACAAATCTACTTATCTATCACTTGTGTGTCTTTTTTGGACTGCGTAGCCCAGAGTTAACATATGGCATAAAGGGGAGCACAGCTGGAGGTAGCGTTTCCATTGCGGTGATGTCAGAGCAGCTGACTCCACAGCTTGCAGTGTAATTAGCAAACAGAGCACCAGTTTACTCACTCTGCACTGGTCTTATTTTTTCACGTAAGCCTTCCTCCGCGATGGACGAGTGGTATCATTTCCAGCTCCACTTGCTTGTTCTGTAAACATCAGTGTTTGTGTGCGTACGGAAACGCGCCGGTGCGCCTCTTTTCGGTATTTCTAAAAGAACCAGCCCGACCACTACAAAACGCAGTACTTTGGATAATTTCGGAGAGTGGATCCGTTTACACCGTGATACATGGGTGGGTGAGCGCAGCGCAGCGTGTCCTGCACCACTGGAAAGAATGTACAATTTATGTTTTCAAGTTGGCTGAAGTTATTTTAACAGATTAGTTGGTCTCACAGCCTTTTTGGTGCAGTTAATTATTTTTTAGGAACTTTCTAATAAAATAGAATATGCGTAAGATGTGTGTTTACTGCCACTTTGAAATCATTTGCGCTTTTTGACTCAAGTTATGTGTAGATTTTGGCTTGTTTGGTTACTCGGTGTTTGCCTCCGATACGCGTCGGCAGCTCTACTGTGCCCTATAAATGGCTTCATTTCGTTTATCCAGTATCCTGTTTTTCCTGTTTTTCATCAGGTTATGAAGGAAGAATGGAGTTCCCAGACCATAGCCGCCAGTTGCTGCAGTGTCTGAGTCAGCAGCGTCACCAAGGTTTCCTCTGTGACTGCACTGTTCTTGTTGGGGAGGCTCGATTCAAAGCGCACAGAGCTGTGCTGGCCTCCTGCAGCATGTACTTCCATCTCTTCTACAGGGACCAGCTAGACAAAAGGGACGTTGTGCATCTCAACAGTGACATTGTGACAGCCCCGGCTTTCAGTCTGCTCCTTGAATTTATGTATGAGGGAAAGTTGGAATTCAGCACTCTGCCTGTAGAGGATGTTCTGGCAGCAGCCAGTTACCTCCACATGTATGATATAGTGAAAGTGTGCAAAGGCAAACTCAAAGATAAGGAACTTTTCTCTCTGGATGAAAAAATGGGTGAGGGTTTGGGACTGAGCTGCCTGGACAGGGAGAATTCCTCAGATGGTGAGCTGCACAGTAAGCAGCTTGTCCGGCGACAGCTCCAGACGCAGTCTCAGGGGCTTCATAGGGCACCCCCAGCAGAAGAGTTTGACATGGACAACAGCGAAGTCAGGCTGGCTGTCACAGATTGTGATAGGTCTACACAGAGCAAGCAGAAGGCAAACGGTCACTCTGGCAGGTCCCCGGACCTTGTAGGTGTCAATTATGTGTCAGCAGAGGCCGAGCCCTGCGTTCAAACAGCTGGAAAAACAAAAGCTGATGTCAGTAGTTCCACCGTATCGCTGTCCCAGAGGTCCCGGGCTTCAGATGACATGGACTGTGCACTGGATTTGTCTTTCAAGCCTCTGTCTAGCAGAGATCCCTTACACCCCTCCTATGTCTCGGGACAGCTGGCCCTCGACAGCCAGCAGCAGGGCACTGAGCCACTTGTTAAAGACGAACACGACTTGCTGTCAGAGCAGGAGGACAGTGAGCCGATGAGCCCTGAGAGCCAGCGCTTTGGGAATAGTGCCAGGAGCTCAGTGGTGACAGGGTTCGCTGCCCTCTTCCCAGGCAACAACGGCTCCACAGCCGCCCTGCTCTCCCAAGAGGAGGACCTGATGGACGAGGAGGGGGAGGCCTGCAGAGGGAGGGAGGGTGCCCCAGGCAGGGAGGTAGAAGAAAGGAGGGGTAGGTTGCTGGGGGACAGTGAGGAGGAAGAAGAGGACGACTTGGCCTCCTCAGACATCTCCACCTCCAGCGGGGTGCTCCTGCCCCCAGGGCAACAGGTGTGTGTGTGCCCCCTCTGCAGCAAAGTCTTTCCCAGCCCCCATGTGCTGCAACTGCACCTCAGTTCACACTTCCGCGAGAAGGACGGCGCTCGCTCCAAGTTGTCCCCTGATGGCTCGGTCCCTACCTGCTTGCAGTGCAACAAAACCTTTTCCTGCATGTACACCCTGAAGCGCCACGAGCGCACACACTCTGGCGAGAAGCCATACACCTGTGGCCAGTGTGGCAAAAGCTTCCAATACTCTCATAACTTGAGTCGGCATGCTGTAGTTCACACACGTGAGAAGCCTCATGCTTGTAAGTGGTGTGAACGGCGCTTCACTCAGTCTGGGGACCTTTACCGCCACATCAGGAAGTTTCACTGTGGCCTTGTCAAGACTCTTGCCATTGGATAAAACACCTCTCACCAGTGCCATGACATGAGACAGAATGTCTTTTCATACAGCGAATACTACTACTGAACAGTTTTCCCATTAGTGTACACATATTGACCGTTTGTTGGAGACATATCTTCTGGATTCTAGCCCATGTGGTGTCTCTCACGTTAAAGATGTAGCAGCTTTCAAAGTGGAGCTGTTTTCTGTGCTTGACTGTATCATAGAGTACATGATGGCCAGAGGCAGTCGGCTGAAGGTGCACAGGCTGTTAGGATAAACATGGGTGCTGTAAAACTCAAAGCTGGATCTGTGTCGAAGGTGAACAAATCAGATGATGCACTTGTTTGTTTCTGTCTTGTTTGTGTCAATCTGTTGAGTTTATTAGAGGAGTATATTTGTTAAAATAATGAGGAGAAAGAATGAGAGCTAATGCTAACATATGTTAATACAATCGTCAGAGTGAGTGAGACTTTATTTGTGCACATGGGAGATCAGAACCGTCCATGAGTAGCAATATATAATTTTTTTAACTCCTACATTATTATTAATTTTATTATTATTTATTTTGGGATATGTGTAGTTCTAAACACATTATCATCATAAGGCAGCAAAACTAATGAAGTCTGACTACTGGAATCATGGAAGTATTTTTGTCATGGAATTTTTATTTGGTTGAAATGAAGGTGGTGACATTTTTAGGTTTTTAAAAGCAGAGGAAAGCAGACCATGATATCACCAACTTTCTTTTGGCTCAGAGATAAATGACCAGTTCTTTAGTTGCTAATGTTAAGTGAGCACATATTGATGAAATGGCCTTCTAATTGCTACTAAAAAAGAGGTTGTATAGTTAGAGGAAGGATGGAGAGTAGTTAAAAGCTGCAGCTAATGCCTGTAACACTGGTGCCTACTGCAACATATTCACCTAGTGTACTTAATTAAACAAGAATGGGATACATTGCCATGTCATCTTGTCAAATTGAGCAAGTTTCAGGCCTTTTTAAAAATCTGGACTCTGTCCACATACCAGGCAGTAATAAAGGTAATAATCTACTCTAGAATGCCAATTGAGCCATGAGTGTCCTTAATTAAATCATTTACAAGAATGTAATATAAGTATGTAAATTAAGCTTTTGTCAATTAAAAAACTATTGATTATTTTGGGTTCAATGTTATAACAGTTGCCAGTAAATTACCTTATTATTTCCTGGTATGGCAGCAGCATAAACAAAAAGGTACACTGATGCAGTGTTTAGGACAAACCCTCAAGCAGCCAGGGAAGGGACAGAGGTGGAGGTCTTGTGTGAAGGATGGAGTATGGTCTGTGTCGCGCTGTTTGTTCATCAAAAGCTGTGCTCCACGTGCCATCAGTTCAGTCTACTGACTCTGGTTTTCTTTCTTTGGATTACCCTTTACCTTCTTACTGTACGTATGTGTATAAATTACTACTGATGAAGTTGACGCCTTTAGTGATACTGCCCTTGAAAGAATCCTTTTATGTGGGATGAGCATTGACAAGCCTGAAACGGCGTGTTCACATAGAGATGCTGTATGGATTCTTATAACAGGCGTGTAGCACTAAAAGTTTGATATTTGTCTAATCTGTCCTGAGAAGACTTGATCAGAATTTATTTATTAGTTTGACTTGGTTCAGGGTTTACTATAGGTGTAGTTCTTATTTCTATAAGCTTGAAAGACATTGCGTCTTGCCTAGCTATCTTGGTACTCATTAACTGGTATTGGGGCTGTCTGTTTATTTTCTCTGTGCAAATCGAGTTACTGTAATTGTATTTTAATATACCTTGTAGAAAGCTCTACGGAGTATTCAAGATTTGTCACATGGAACATAGAGAAGCACTTGTTTTTAGCATGCATATAGTTTCAACACTATTGTCTAGGCTGCTATTTCTTACCATTTGTATATTTAATGTAAATATATATTCTATTTATCAAACTGTTTGTTTTCCATGTTACAACATATGTAAGGTGGAGAGAGTCCGGTGTCTTCTTAAGGCTGCAGTCTCTTAAAGTGTCATGTCTTCCCCCAGGGAGTTCGGTTTCTTTTCCATATTCAAAACTTAATTGGACTCCGCCTCACTACAAATCAGAACAGTTAACGCCGCTACCGCTGCTGTTCTGCCACAGGAAACAGTTGTTCACAAGCACAGACACATCGATACGGCACTGGCTACCTATAGAAATGAGACAATACAGGCATTGTCCCCCGCCTCCCCCCAAAGTCCCAGGTAGTTCTCAAGGGATCATTGTGTATCTGTCTCCTAGTTGTGGGGGGAAAAGGCAGCCCAAGTCTCTCTTTGCACTTTTCTGTATTGAATGGAGCCATTGGAATGTGAGAAATGTATTTAGCAAAGGGAGACCAAGGAGACTGTAAACAGGTGTATTGTTTGGAGGCATCAAAGACCAGCCCCCCCCCTCTTATTCCAGCATGCAGCAGATAAACGCTTCATTGTTTGTCTACATGGAGGAGATACCATAGTGATTTGCTTGTGCATCTATCAGGAGAATATCAAAATTATCAGAGTATTGTTTTCCATGCGCCAGGTGTAGAAAGAAGGTGAGATTGACAGTAACGCATCTTCCTCCTTAATTCACAGTAGGAGTCAGAGGCAGGAGCTGGCTGTCCATTTCAGAGTTTTTTTTTTTTTCTACATTAATCACAAAGACGTCTTTGAGGACAAAAAATCACATGTGATTCAGAAGGGGTTTTAGTTCTCAGCCTTTGTGGTGGTTTGTCTGCATTTTTTTTTTTTTTTTTTAATTGGAGCCCAAGTCAAGAAAGAGTCAATCCTGTTGTTCCGTTAAGAGTTTCATGCAATCTGCTTTCATTCTCTTTGCTGCTGTTGGTAGCGGAGTTTGTATGAATTGAGCTTGCGTGTAAGTTTTCCTTAAAGAAATGTGCTTTGGCTCCCTGTTTACTTGAACAAATACTCCTGTTGCAATGCAAAAACCACAAAAAGAGCATCAGCTCCCTTTGCATGCCTGCCCTCAGAGTTCAATCATTTTGGTTAATACTTATATTTCAGGCAAACATAGTTGTGTAGTGTTAATAATGTATATTTCAATCAGAACACACAGGAATGTAGATTTGTCACTGTTTCAGTTTTTTAAAGGAACATTTCTTATGTGGTGCAAGTTAAATTGCTCAGTTCTTTAATGTACATTTGTACAGGGGTAGTAACTAACGATGTGTAAAGAATTTTCTTCTTATTGTTTGCAGTCCTTATTTATACCTCCAGAATGATCACCAAATGTGCCTTGTAGACACACTAATAGGTGTTGCATCTGGAGAAGCCCTTTTTCTATACTGTACATTTTGCCCTTGACTGCGGTGGCAATGTTCACATCACAGCAACAGTGGCCCACTAAAGTGAAACGAAACGAATGAGGACTGTTGTTCCTGTTTTTGTATCATATCAAAATGTCAATCCAGAAAAGATAAAAGTCCTAAGTCCATTATTTTTTTTTTGCTGCTGTAAGAGAAATTACGTTTTGAGGTTTATCTGACCATTTTGTTAATGTGAGAAAATCTGTTAACGTGAAGACAAGCATTTTTGTGATTTTGGCTTTTTCCAGCCAAAACTCCTGGGAGCTCACAGTTCCCCAACTAATGTCACTGTTGAATGTGAAACACTGAGATTTTGATTGTTGACTTTTATGGAAACAGTGCTACTCTTGATTGAGGGCTATGTTTGCCTAATTCATGCTGTATGATCATTTAAGTCTAAAAATGACTTTACTGATACTGGAATTTTGTCCTCTGCAGGTTACAACTGTGAAATTGTGTATAATCATGAGAAATATTTATTATTGCATTGCTTCTTGTGCAACATTTGACTGTCTGATTTGGTTGAAAAAAGCTTCTAAATGTCAAACAAAAATCTTTTTAATAGAATTTGTAGAAGTGCCATTAGAATTTAATATAATTTTTTAATAAGAAAGGTATATTTTATAGTAATCAACTGCTTCAGTGTTAGTGGTGTAGAGATTAGAGGACAATCTTTATGCAGAATTGACATTGCTTAGATATTGAGGCAATTTACTTTGATCTTTAACTGTATGTGCATTTTCTTTGTTTGCGCTTTTGGAGTGTGCTTGTGTGTGTGTGCTGTGGAAATGTGACAATCTTGATTTAGGTCTTTATTAAGATTATGCATAGAATTAAATGGAACAACTTTCTTTGATTGTGTGTATTCTTTTATTCCCCTTTTTTGCACTTCACCCTTGTCACACACTAGCCAAGAGTGTATTCTCCATCACTATCCTTCAGACAAAACTCGTGGGTATCAACATACGATGCACTCTGACTTTATTAAGACAAGTACATGTAGACTTTAATTCAGAGGATATTATAAAACACCCTTCATCTGAGATACAGCAGTAACAATGAGGTAGACAGCATGTGTGGGCAGTGCTGCAATGTGTACAGAGACAACAGAATGTGATAATACTGCTGGTCTTACAGGCCCTATCCCACTGAAACCATAAACTAAGCTCAAGGGCGTAGCAGTTTCAAGATGGGCCCCCATTGTTCCAGACCTGTTGCCAATACTCTCCAAAGGAGATAAACCTGGGATAACATAGTTACTTTATCATGTAATTATTACTGAAACTCAGATGAAGACTGTATTCCCTACAATCTACACACACATCTATTTATGAGTAAATAAATACCAAATATGTGTCTAATTGAGGAACTTCATGCCAATTCACTGGACATTTACAATAGCGAGAACTTTTAATTATTTCCCTGCTGCACCATGAAAGAAATCCAGCTGCTCCGCTACGTGATCCCAATAGGGATGTGCTCGGGTTCCCACCACCCTCCCCCAGTCTCAGCTCACCCATTCTGGGAACACCATATAGACCAGGGCCACATCCAACTGCCCCTACCCCCATCTATCCTACCTCTACCCCCACATCCCCCAAAACCATGGCCCCAAACCTCAGCCTCATCCCACCACTCTATTGTGTGCGTGGGTAGTAGCTCAGCCAGGCTATTGTCTGGCCCAGCTCCCCAGCACGTACTTTATGCACAAACAGACGACACAGCGGCGCTAGCCAGGCAGCTCCAACATAAAGAAAACAATGTCCTCCCAAGATCATTCATAAACACCCTGAACAGCCTCAGCCAGCTCACAGTAAATAAGGGCCCTCCGCAATACTGTGGCCACCTTGCACTGTAAACATCCACAGCAGCAGCAGCAGGCCTCAGAGGCGCTCGCTGGCACCGACATCTCACATCTGCCTAACGGGATCCAGGGCTTAGACTGCCTGGTGTGTGCATTTCTTATGGACCAAAAACCTTCACATGGAAAGTAGGGGCCATGTGATAGGGCTTAGCTGCAGGGTGACGAGCTGGGATATGTGCAGTGTAACTCGATGGTGTAATAAAACATTCCTCTCCGAGGCTCAAAGCCTGGCTCAATTGGCTGTGAGTGGTTTGTGTGTATGTGTGTGTGTTTGTGTGTATGTGTTTAGAGGTACTTGAGAGAAGTTGAGAGGAAAGTTGTAAGTGTCCACCACCTCAACAAGGCCAGCGGTGGGAGCCCTTGACCTCTGAGGGGACGGACTGCCATGGACAGCTGGTGTGGCCTGTGTTTATTTATTTATTTCTTAACAAAAGACAGGTGGTCACACTTGAAAAGGGCACACAAACACAGCCACACATACGCCTGTGTACAGATAATGAACACACACAAGCACACACACATCGGTAGTTTTTTCCTCTCTCCATATTAACACGCGTGCATCTAGTTACCATCCACTTACTGTTGTTTGAGGAGCCATTCTTTTGACTTTCAGAAAATTGAAAATATTCTCAACAATATACAGTGATTCACAAAAAAATATTCATTAATAATATAACATCTGATGTGCAGGTTATGAGCTTCCATGTGAGGCAGATTTCAAGCTCAAATAATGTTAAATCTGATTTCTGTCTACCACATATCAATTGCTTGAAGTGCATAAATACATATCAACTAGTGCCCTCACACTGGGGTTGCCTTTTTTGGAGTGGCTCGCCCTGACACTGCCAAGACAGTGTGTCCTTGGTCCACTGTACAGCTGTCACTTACTCACACTCGTTGACGCATATTTATAGTAGCAGCATCATTGGGCTTGACGCTCGCTGCACTCAGACCACAGCTGGTCCCCAAAAGAATGGGTGAAAGACAAAGCCACGTGCTCCCGCTGGCGGACTGCAGTTGGTGCTGTCTGGAGCTCTGTGGGTGATTATGTGGCCTCCCTCTCTCCTTGCAGACACCCACCCCATACATGTACCAGAGAGGAGGCTGTTCTGTGTGTGTGTGTGTGTGTGTGTGGGGGGGGGGGGTTAAAAAGATGTACCGTGACCCTTTTCCCTTTGGGTGTTTCGGAAGGAGAAGTAGTCAAAAGAACAACAGCTGCCCTCTCATGTTTTGAAGGTATATAAACACATCACTATCACTTTGCTGTTAACTGAGAGCAGGAGGGTTTAGGGTGGTCCAAGCATCACCTCTGTTAGTTCAGTAATGAATATTGTGACTTATTTGGATGAGAGCAGGCATATTACACCATCTCTGGGCTTGCCCTATTATTAGGATGAAAAAGGAAGAGTGGAGAATCACATTTTTCATAAGAGTGTCATGTGGTGATATTGGTTTTAACTCCATTATCATATTTTTCCAGATACGTACATGGGTAATGGGTGAATTCAATGATGGGCCATGAGCAGGAAACAGAAACAGCTGGATAAAGAAGTGACTTGAGGTTTTCTTGGACTCATAATTCCCAGTAATATTGTTTTGGTAATTATAGAAGACTTAGTCAAATTATAAATGCACTACAGGATCAAGAAGTATATTCTGGCTTTTTTTTTTGTCTCTTAAAAAGGCCGACACAACTTTTTGAGCGTGCATCTCCATCACATTTTAAAAGTTTGGCTATTTTGTTGTAAAACTTAGATTTCTGGTAACAACATGATACAAAAATGGTAAATTAAAATCAGAAAAAATATTATACACTCCCATTGTGATTTTTTTTTTTTTACTAGGTCAAATGTCACTCAGTAACAGACATATGGTTGGTATTTAAAGGCCAGTGTGTGGTTAATCTGAATTAAACAAATAACAATAAACATGTTCTTTATAATACTGTACATCCACCTCTGAGTTCCTCAAAGTCTTATCAAGAAATGTGCAGACAACTTGACGCCTTGCTAGCCAGCAGCTGTCTATTCACTCAGCCAGAAATCAAGTGCTGCCCTCGGACACCAACTGCAGAGCTCCCCCAAGACCGGAGCCACAACTGGCCCACTGAGCCGGGATGTGACTCAACAGCTCATGGGCACACTTGTAATAAGCTCCAGGAAGTGCACTCATCCCAACTAATGTCTACACCACCATGTCATGTCATTGATCCCTGCATAAAACAGCGCTGAGGACTTCTGCCACCGAGAACAATTACTCTCATTGTACATATAATACCTGACCCTGAAAACAGTCATCTTTAGTGATGAACCGCAGCAAAGAGAAAGTGATGACTACGCCTCAAGGTCACGAGCAGTAGGGGTAATTGTAGCCAAATTGTCTGCTGCAAAGGTCCAATCCTGTAAAACCTCTGGGAGTTGTTTTAATAAATTCAATAGTCAAGGTCGGAGCAGATGAGAAAGACTGGAATTTCATTATCATAGCAAAGATGACACAAAACTTGTACACTTCGACATAAGGGCTTAAAATGTCCTTGTTTGGCACATTGAAATGAATTAGTCACTGAGAAAAGCCGGGTTTGTGCATCACCCCAAACATCCCAGTTAAGAGATGAACGGTCTGAAAGGAGTCCTTGAAGTTTGCTGCCATCTGCTGATGTAGAACTTGACAACACTGTCGACTCATACACCTTGACTAAATGCATTTGTTCTGACACCGATAAGAACATTTTGTTATTCATCATTTATGATAGCGATGCAACTTTATATTGATGGTAAAACAGAATTACTCATTTTTGTCATTTCCATTACACTTGGAGGATCTTAAGTTTACTTACGCAAGTTCAGTGTCTAGAAACTTCCAGAGGTTTTACAGATTTGCAAACTGTCATTTCATTGCCATCAGTCAGTATTTTATGGCCTCTGTTCAGACCAAGTGGTTATTTGCTTGTCATCAGTGAAAATAAAATTATAGACAGTTAGTCTGTACAAATAAGAAATAAATGTAAACACCACTTAACTGCATGAATTCTGTCAGGAGGAATGGGCAAAGATTTCTTCAGTGTTTGATGTTTGTGTTCATAATTTAAAAGGCAATGCCACTATATATGGAAATATATGCAAACCTTTGGCCATTTGACTTTTCTTTAAAACAATCAGGATAAATACTAAATGTGTTAAAATAGACAAGCTTTAATTTTATACAAAAGTATTAAAGTTTATTTCGGTTTCCGTATTTCATTTCTGGAATATAATACATATATACATACAAAAAAAGGGAATTACATGCAAAAGTGATCACAAGTTTAAAAATGCAGTCTTAGAAATATCTCGTGAGGCAACTAAATGGTTCAAGGATCTCCTTATTTTGTCCTTTAGGTTTCCTTTATGTTGAGCAGCTGCAGCAAAGTACTTCATCATATCTTCCACTGTAACTGAAAAAGGAGGAAAGAGCATTTATTAGTTGTCTGGAATTATTCAACTACGCATTTCATGCATTTGGTGAATGCTGTTTTCAGTGTGTACTTCAAGGACACTTTACATGTGGATTTGAGTGTTTTCTCCGTTTCAGCTACAACACAAACTATGCAACCACCTTTCAGGAACATACTTGCTGGAGCATTTAGTGGAATTGCAAAAATCTAAAACCTATAGCCTGAAAAACACTTAAACCTGCAGTACCCTTTACAGTATTTTATAATATCATTACCTTCCTAAAACAATGGTCCATGTGATTTTTTTTATTCATTTATTTTTTTAAATCAACTACTCAGTTTCTAGTTATGTTTTTTGTGTTTCCGGCAAAATCTGAAAAAATGATTAATGCAAATATTTTAGGAAGGTGATATTAGAATTCAAGAGGTCTTACAGAAAAGAAGACTTCCACCCCCTTCTTTGGAATTGCTTTACAGAATGTAGAAAATGTACATCATAATGCAAGGTTTTGTATGCATTTTCAGACAGGGAGGATTCACTTTTCTATGGCTGAAATGGAGTCAGGTCATCTATCTTTAGTCTTTTAGCTACAGTTGGAAGTTGTGCATTTTCAAATTCGTATGTCTTTTTCTGATTTCAGTTCCTCCAGCTAAAACATATTATGCAAACCTTGTATCTTTTTCATTTTGATATAGGTAAATAATCATTCATGCTTTACGCAAACTGTAAAAAATATTAAATCATTAATGGGGAAAGATACTCATTAACAGCTGTTTTAGGCAAGCACCTATTTAAGAGGTTTTCTTTGGGGTGTAGTCTAAAACAAGGTATATGGGGGTGAGGAAACTGAATTTATGGCCTTTTAAAGACACTTTCAAAGATCTTGGTCAAATTTAAGACCTTACATTCACAAAAAGAGAAGTACAACAGGCCTTGCAGTTATTGCCTTGAACCAAGCTTAGCCATGTTGCAATCCAGCAAACATTAGATTTCTCCATGAGTAATGTTTCTGCTGCTGAATCTCATAGACAAACCCTCCACCCATGAAAGATTGTTACTGGCTCCACTCATTCCAGTCTCCATTATGATAAAAAAGACAGCAACAACAAATCTGACAAATTATTTTCAAAGATTTCCAAAGAAAACATAGCAAGATCATTTATTGTATCTGTGGAATTTTTAAGACCATTAAGTACCAGATTTAATCATTAATTATAAATTTTAAGGATAATTAAATTCCTAATTTACGACAATTAAATTTAAGATATTTTAAGGATCTGCAGACATCCTATAATAACTTAAACCAGTTTTATTTATTTACACCAGGTGAACTAACATTTCTCATTATGAAAGGATGTGTCAAATTAGAAAGTGTCATACCTCAGCAGCCTGAGGCCAACAGTGTTATAGCACTAAATCCAACTTGTTTTGTGCCAGTACTAAGCAACATGAAAGTCAGATGATTATAACAATTAATGTTGTACTATATTGTTATACTGAAACTAATGGAGTCACTAGTGTCTAATAAATCCTAAGTGTTTTACTGCTGAGCCAAAGTGACAACACAGAGAAGGATCACATTTCAGCAGAGGGTGAGAGGAAGATGTGCATGTGTTTGCTTACTTGAAAGTTCATGTTCCTTTAGGGCCAATATGTCATGACATGTCAAACTCTGCTTGCAGCCTACACAATCTAGTTTTGCCTTTATCTCACTTAAAGCAGTGATATTTTGCTTTTTTAAATGAAATTATGGATTTTAAAACATTTCCCTGGGGTCTACATAAACTGTAAATGCTATGCTTGTGTCTGAATTCTTCATTAATTGAACTCCACAGGTCCATCTTCAACCCTATTTCTGAGTAATGACAGCAGAAAGGTCGTTTTGAGCGATGGCCCTTTAAATCCAAATGAGCCACTTCAGACCCCACCCCCTCCAGGTTGTTGACTGTGCTTTCTGTCCCATTCAGCTACTTGTGTTCCTTAATATAACCAACAACTGAGCACTTACGGTAATCGACTTGAAGTTTGGACATATTTTCAGTTTTTACTACAACCACTGCAGCTGACAAACAATTATGTCGTACTCGGAGAAATGTTCGTCGGAAGTCTTGACCTTATATGTGCAAATGTAGTGACGCAACTAGTTACAAAATGTAACACATGAAGAAGGAATTGAAATGGGTTGTAGAAATCCACTTGATTTCTGGCGGAATGAATATAAGAATAGCTTTGCAGCACCTGGAGAGTTCAAATTCAAACTGTATGAACTATTAGGGTTCAAATACACAAATAAATGAACCAAAGACTAATAAAAGTGGGCGGCACGGTGGTGCAGTGGGTAGCACTCGTGCCTCACAGCAAGAAGGTCCTGGGTTCGATTCCAACACCAGT